>JAECUM010017976.1:0-35999 GCA_016617855.1 Megalonaias nervosa | reverse complement strand
TAATTCAATTCCCATTATGGACATGGAGACTTGAAACAGTAATGAATAATCCAATTCCAATTACAGACATCAAGACTTGAATCAGTCTTGAATAATCAATTCCCATTACAGACATGGAGATTTGAATCGGACTTGTATAATCCAGTGCCCATTATGGACATGGAGACTTGAATCAGTCTTGAATAATCCAATTCCCATTATGGACACAGAGCCTTGAATCAGCCTTGAATAATCCAATTCCCATTATGGACTTCAAGACTTGCACTAGTCTTGAATAATCCAATGCCTATTACAGAGACACGGAGAATTTAATTAGTCTTGAATAATCCAATGCCCATTACAGACACAGAGATTTGAATTAGTCTTGAATAATAATCCAATGCACATTACAGACACAGAGACTTGAATTAGTCTTGAATAATAATCCAATGCCCATTACAGACACAGAGATTTGAATTAGTCTTGAATAATAATCCAATGCCCATTACAGACACAGAGGTTTGAATTAGTCTTGAATAATAATCCAATGCCCATTACAGACACAGAGACTTGAATTAGTCTTCAATAATCCAGTTCCCATTAGAGACACAGAGAATTTAATTAGTCTTCAATAAGCCAATGCCCATTACAGACATAGAGACTTGAATTAGTCTTGAATAATCCAATTCCCATTATGGAAATGGAGACTTAAGTCAGTCTTGAATAATCCAGATCCCATTATTGACATGGAGACTGATAACTACAATACTCATGAAGGATCCTTTCAGATTGATCAATTTTTAAACACCTCTGAAGTTACAAATGGCTGTATTACAGTCATGAAAAGAAAGTAACGACATGTTATTCGTGCTTAAATTAAAAGAAAACCAACAGTATGACCGACAGATATTCAAATTTTCATGTGAGTGTCTTTGCACATCATGCTGAAACCAGTAACCAGCAGTGTAAGCTGATAAATGACAAGATGACTTGATAGGAAGTTATGACTTTCAGGTGCACTGAAGCATTGTAAAGGAAAAAAGGATCAGAGAATATTTTTTCCTGTTGAGGTGTATGAACTGTATATTAATGTAAATGAGTTATAAATTTCAGGAATAAGCATTAAGAATCATTATACGAACTCGTTCAAATACACCACAGTGACATACTACACTGACAAAACATGCATTTCTGCACCATTAGTAACTGAAGAATGAATGAGATTCAGCACCAATCATGCAATCTGGGGTGAAATCACTCTTGTCTAATTCCCACCTAATAATATGTAGACAGACAATCTTTGGATTTTTTATTACTAAAAATTATCTTGGGATTGCTGGATTTGCGAGGAAGTGGCCATACACCAAAGGTATAGCAAAACCTGTCTTGAGTGACCTCAGCTATGAGCAACCACCTGTCATTTACGACAACAGTTGTCATGCAAAGATTGATTTTATTATATCAATGTACTGTTGTAAGTGGTAACATGCAGAACATGACCAGTGATCATGATTTTTAGGCACAACTCCACTAATGTCATAATGTGTTAGCTTTTAAAGGATTTCACTGTAGCAGTCAAATACATTGTTTGTCTTTGGAGTCAGTGAGTAATGCCTAAGGCAAACAATAAAAAGGTCTTCATCATTGCTTTAATAAGTGATTATCAATTTCCAGATATGTTTGATGTCGTTATAGAATGTTTCATGTTCTTTGTTGCTGTTGATGTTACAGTTATTAATCCTACACACCAAGCCATCATCTGTTAACTTAGTTTGGCCAGTTACACCCTTTGTTTATCGAGTTAATCCCTCTATGTCATTGGTGAATTAAGCCTTTTGGCTTTTGGCTTTCAATAAATTTATTTTTGTTTCTGGATGGATTAATTCAGTGTTTGGGTGGGTGGGTCATTCATTGGTACATATATATTCCATATTTACCCCAAACATGATCAGAACCGCTGCAATGCAGTCCATACACAGAATGAGTGTAATTATTAGCTAACTGTGCATTTGAAATAACTCTGTATGGATATGTGAAGTTAACTTAAGGACAGGATAGATAAATGAACCTTAGTCAATTTTTCAATCCATATACACATGATCTTCAAATATCATTGAGGGGCCCTGAGTGGCCATGTGGTCTATGGCCCTGAGTGGCCATGTGGTCTATGGTGCTCACCTTTACAGATCACTCACACATCTCAGTTTGAGTCTCAGCTCGACCAATGTGAGCATATGACAAAGCTTGCCAGTAGCTTCCTGTGGGTCAGTGGGTCTTCCCAGCTTCTCCTTCTGCCAAATATACTGGCCAACATGTTTAATCTATCATATGCTGATAAATGGTGTTAAACCTTACAAAACAAAATTCAAATATAAATGTAAATGCTTTATATATATCTTTAGTGCTGTATAAAATTATTTTGAGATGAAATAAATGACATATTTTTTACACAAATTTTGAATAATGAAGGAAATGAATCTATGGTAATTGTGGGTATTTTTTCCTTCTTAAATCCTTTTGAATTTTGAAAACTAGTCATCTTGCATAAATCTGTTATGAGAGACCACCTGTTATCAGAGACAACTTTTGTTGACAGAAAGGGTGGTCTCTCAAGACAGGTTTTACTGTACTATGATCAGGTAAATTTCACTGAAGATGCATTTGATTTAAAAAATTGGTTTCTTGCTTCGAAACTGGGTTTCTGTGACCTCTTTCCAGGATTTGAAACATTATTTAAAGTTCATGCATCAGTTAAATTTTCAACACTGCATAACATATGCCACTAAAATGAATTGTGGATACTTTGGGGGATTAGGCTGAGTATCATTTTAAAACTGGGTTTTGTGACCTAGTTTGACCTAACTGCTGCTTATTAACGATTCATGTTCTGATCTTTTTATTGCAAGGATAAAACAACAACACTCCCAGGCTTTTCCAGAGTTCAAATTCTGTCAATTGAGACCACTCTGGTGGCCTAGTGGTTAGAGCATCCGCCTTGGATGTGGAGGTCAGGGGTTCGAACCCCGGCCAGGTCATACCAAAGACTTATAAAAATGGGAATAACAGTTGCCTCGATAGGCACTCAGCATTAAGAGGTTGGTGTTAGGACTGGTTGGCCTGGTATCAGGATAATGTGACTGGGTGGGACCTGATGCTATATGTCAGTGGCATGATGCCACAATGCTAGTCATCACTATAAACTGCCACACTGTAGACATCATAGTGATATGACTGAAATTTTTTTAAAGCTACATTAAAGATCCAAATCACATACACACACACACACTGTCACTTGATTTTCAAACCTTACATTAGGATGTTTCTGGGGGTTAGTTTAAATGTACTGTCAACATTTTTCCTTGTAATTTGATAATTAAAGAACTCACACATTGAAATCATCAACTATTTTCAGGCACAGGCCATGCAATTTGACAAGGAACAAAGTCATAACCAGCCTGCCCTTTGATAAAGTATATAAAACACTGTCTGACCATTTCTGTAAATGATAACATTGATGACCAGTGTTTTTCTTTCAGGATGATATGACTCTCAAGAAGATCAGAGATATGCAGAGACTAGCCCTACAAGAAGGCTGGTTTGACAATGTGTCTGCTGCAATGTTCCAGATGTCAGACAGTCGGCCTGACCTGCATGAAATTGAGATGGGCATTCAGGAACAACTTCATGAGATGGACAAAGAATATGAGACTGAGAAGGAACAAGCTCTGGAGCAAGGTATCTATACTTGTGATATTGACAAAGTTTCAATGATTCTGGCTCACTGTGTATATCTGTTTGCATAAATCTGAGTGTTTGTATTACTAAAATGGTCATTTTATGACAAGGTACCTTATATATTCGCTTATAACTTGAGTCAAACTGCAGACAACAAAGATCCTGATCTGCCATAGCATAATGCACCTGCAGATCAGGGTGACTGGATCTGTGTTGCTTGTTCTACTGATTACTCCATACAAACTGCACAGATCCAGATCTGCCAGTACACTATGTGACGACAGACCTGGGTCTGTGCAGATTGCAGTTGGACTCATCTTATAAGCAAGTATATGTGGTACTAGAGAGGGTTACTGTATATTTATGTGTACACCTTCAGTATTTTCCAGATAAAACCATGAAGCCATCATAATAAATTTGTCAAAATGCAGGGGATTTTTATTAGACAAAGATACCCTTGGTAATATTTGACAAAGCTTTTTTTCTAACAAACTGGATTGATACAGATCTGCTGGCTCAACATGGCATGGCAGATTCGGGTCTATACAGTTTGTAGTTGGATAATGTACCATGATATGGCATGGCAGATCTGGGTCTATACAGTTTGTAGTTGGATAATGTACCATGATATGGCATGGCAGATCTGGGTCTATACAGTTTGTAGTTGGATAATGTACCATGATATGGCATGGCAGATCTGGGTCTATACAGTTTGTAGTTGGATAATGTACGATGATATGGCATGGCAGATCTGGGTCTATACAGTTTGTAGTTGGATAATGTACCATGATATGGCATGGCAGATCTGGGTCAATACAGTTTGTAGTTGGATAATGTACGATGATATGGCATGGCAGATCTGGGTCTATACAGTTTATAGTTGGATAATGTACCATGATATGGCATGGCAGATCTGGGTCTATACAGTTTGTAGTTGGATCCAACTTGTATATGAGGACATATAGTAATTATTTTGGTAGAACAATGTTGGTATCTGAAAATAAGGACAAAATATGTTATATTAATATTTTCAGAGGCATATTATAAAAGCCTTATAAGTACAAAAATCTCTTAATTTGTAGAATATAAGTCATTACCATGATCTTGGATAAAGAAACTTGGAAATTATGCCAACTCAAAGATTACTTATTCAATCCTAAGGCTAAATTTTGGTGTTTCACAATTGAGGTGATGGAATTTTACATGGCATTTCAAGCAATTGATTTTCTTCTTCAGAATTATCCACAACTGAAGATTGCACCCTGCACAAAACTACATTTATGACAAAACTTTAAAATATAAAACATAATATTTTAGTCATTGCATTTCTCTTGACAGATAAAGGAGGTAATAATTTTTATTTTTTATGTACACTCGTAACAAGGTTTTCATTGCTGATGCTGCTAAATATTTTTTTTACAAAATGCACACTTACTAACCTTTCAGACTGTGTTGGGGTTTTGTTTTAGACTCAAAAAGTATATTTATTGTCTGCAGGGTGGGGGATCAGTGTAGTTGACAAGAAAGCAGTGTTGTACACTTTAGAATAAGCTATTATTATCTGGCAACCTTACTGTTCGTCAAATTAACATCAATTTCATTTGGTGCCAAATAGAGATCATCAGAAAATCCCATGTAAAATATGACAATCTGTTTGGAGGAGACGTGTTAACATGATTTTCAAAAAGGCCATTGTGGGAGCCATATTGGATGTAAGACGCACCAGTTTCATTTAAGACCAAGTAGGTATTATAAGAAGTATTATAAGAAGCATTCTGGTGAAAACCCAATGTCAGTGGTCAACATCATCATTTTTATATATGACCATCCAGACATGATAAGAAGTGTCCTGGTATAAACCCAATGTCAGTATGATAATATTGTTTATCAGTAGTGATAGCAGGATTTTCAAGATGGCTGCCATATTGGCCATGTTGGATGCCAGCATGGTACTATTTTCATTGACTACTAACCAGATACCATAAGAAGACATCAGGATGAGGTGGCGCTCACCAGTTATTATGTACTTTTGAGAGAGTGATGTATGTAAGGTGAAGTTGTTTGCATTTAAAACATGCAGAGTGGTGAGAATGTTGGCATACCTCTATGCTACTTTCATGTAATGTGGCTGACATTTCTTTGGATATTGTACTTTTGGAAATTGTAAATGATCTTAGCACACTGCTAACTAAAATGACTGCTCCCTTGTGCTCCAAAACTCAACCTGAATTTGTCTAAAGTACACTATCCTTGGCAGCTATTAAAATAGGGAAAATGAATTTTGCCAGACTAGACAATACCAGCTTCTGAAAGTGCAATGAATGAATTACCAAATATATAAAATGCAAAAAAAGTTATGGGCTCTTTTTTTTACAATTTACCTCTGAAGTTCGGGAAGTGAAAATGAGCAAGTGGAGCTAGCACTCTTTTGAAAGGTGCACATCTGGAGTAAGGCCAGGCTGTATACACTATAACCCATATTACACCCATCAATCATACACCAAAATAAAGGGAATTACAGGTTCTTTGAACAATACCTAAGATATACAAAGTCTTTTTTAAATAGCCAGTATAACTAGTGAGGAAACCCAGGGAAATTCTTTTTCTTTAAAATTCTAACCCTATGCTAAATACGAAACTGTAGAGCGCCACCTGAAGTCCCATGTCATTATGACTTTCATTTAGCAGTAGCTAAAACCAGATTTTCAAGATGACTGTGATGGTGGCTTGTTGGATATCAGATCAGCACTATTTTCATGTTGAACCAACCTGACATCTTGAGAAGTCTTTTGGTGAAAATACTGTATTGACATGATCGTCCATTTAGGAGAATAGCATTAAGAATTTCAAGATTACCACTTTGGTAGCCATATTGGTTGTTCATGTGGCACTATTTTCATTCAGGGCAAGTTGACCTATGAATGTGTGTGTGATGCGTCATGACAATCTTCCAAGTAGTTTAAAGGAGTAGTGAAGGTCATGAAAGGTCACTAGTGTTCATCTATGCACTTATTAGAAACTGGAACTGCACATGACCTTTCTTCATCTGTATTGCTGTGAGGTAGTGTCTGGTCTCTCAGTGGTGAAACATGCAATGGCCTTACCAGTTAGAATGTAGAATCTTGGTTTTCCTGAAGGCAGGTGACAGTTGCCCATGTTGATAAGGTGTGTGCAATATGTGCCATGAATAAAATGCCCCCCATCCCACCCTGCTTGACTTTGCTTACTTTACAGTTGGCTCATCTTTCCTTGAATTACAAATGTGATTTGACATTTTGACATTATATATATATATATATATATATATATATATATATATATATATATATATATATATATATATATAGAGAGAGAGAGAGAGAGAGAGAGAGAGTAAAATCATGCTTCAAGGAAATGATGCCACTGATCATGAACTAGACAATAATCTTTAATATTGATGGTTCAAACTTTCTCATTCAGTTCAATGAAGTGTAATAATTTTTGTTTCTTCAACACACATTTCTTTGATTTGCCTATCTTCAGATAAATTGGGTTGTTCCATTTAGTGTACTTTACATATGCAAATGGGCTTTCATACAAACAGTACTGAAAGGACTGCGATACAAAATAACCCTAGCTGTTTTCAGTCAGTTAAGTAATCTGTGTAATGGTGGTTGTTTATCTCAGACCATCATTACCTTGTAATGTCCTCTAGGACAATTAATAGTATAAACTGCCCCATGGTGCTAGTTTTCATGATTATTAAGCACAAGTGTTTACTGTCGATACAGGTTATGGGCATATATTGCAGTGTCAACAAAGGTCTCTCACTATCTCTTTCTGTTTCTTATTCAGAAGAGTTACTGGAAATTGTTTTTTATAAACATGACTGTGTTGGGTTGTTTGGGAGTCAACAGTTGTTTTTCACTTAATATGTTGTATTCTGGCAGGTATGAAAAAGACCTTTTTAAGTAAAGTATGAACCCTAATTTCTCAACACAAAATCATGTGACTCTCAAAATCCACCTTTTCTCAAGACCTTTTTTTTATCACTTACACTTTTTGCCCAGATTATTTAGCACATTGTACACCTTACAAATGCACCATGATATGCAAGGTAGCACATTGTACACCTTACAGATGCACCATGATATGCAAGGTAGCACATTGTACACCTTACAAATGCACCATGATATGCAAGGTAGCACATTGTACACCTTACAAATGCACCTTGATATGCAAGGTAGCACATTGTACACCTTACAAATGCACCTTGATATGCAAGGTAGCACATTGTACACCTTACAAATGCACCATGATATGCAAAGTAGCACATTGTACACCTTACAAATGCACCTTGATATGCAAGGTAGCACATTGTACACCTTACAAATGCACCTTGATATGCAAGGTAGCACATTTTACATCTCACAATGCACCAGGTAGTACATTGTACACCTTACAAATGCACCTTGATATGCAAGGTAGCACATTTTACACCTCACAATGCACCTTGATATGTAAGATAGATTTTACACCTTACAAATGCACCTTGATATGCAAGGTAGTACATTGTACACCTTACAAATGCACCATGATATGCAAGGTAGCACATTGTACACCTTACAAATGCACCTTGATATGCAAGGTAGTACATTGTACACCTTACAAATGCACCTTGATATGCAAGGTAGCACATTGTATACCTTACAAATGCACCTTGATATACAAGGTAGCACATTGTACACCTTACAGATGCATCATGATATGCAAGGTAGCACATTGTACACCTTACAAATGCACCTTGATATGCAAGGTAGCACATTGTACACCTTACAAATGCACCTTGATATGCAAGGTAGCACATTTTACACCTTACAAATGCACCTTGATATGTAAGATAGATTTTACACCTTGACAAGTGCACCTTGATATGCAGGGTAGCATATTGTACACCTTACAAATGCACCATGATATGTAAGGTAATACATTGTACACCTTACAAATGCACCTTGATATGCAAGGTAGTACATTGTACACCTTACAAATGCACCTTGATATGCAAGGTGGCAAATTTTACACCTTACAAATGCACCTTGATATACAAGGTAGCACATTTTATACCTTACAAATGCACCTTGATTTACAGGTAGCACATATTACACCTTACAAATGCACCTTGATATGTAAGATAGATTTTACACCTTACAAATGCACCTTGATATGCAAGGTAGTACATTGTACACCTTACAAATGCACCTTGATATGTAAGGTAGCACATTTTACACCTTACAAATGCACCTTGAAATGTAAGATAGAAGATTTTACACCTTACAAATGCACCTTGACATGCAAGGTAGAATACTGTTTTTACATATATGAGCTCTAAACAAAACATGTATTAAATTCAAACAGGAAAAGAAAAGAGATTTTTAAATGCTGCTGCTTTTCCCTATAGACACAACATTTATGTAAGATTGTAAATGAACATTTGTTTTTAATAGACACATCTGTCTGTTTATCTCTAACATTGTCTTTTTTTAAAAAGAAATTCTTAACTGTTGATCAATTTATTTCCTTTTCTACAAGCCAGTTGGTCATTGCTGAATTTCAGTTTACTTCCTTTTCTACAATCCAGCTGATCATTGCTGAATTTCAGTTTGTTTCCCTCAGACATAAGAAAATATTGTGCTTTTTCTCTATATGATTTTTAATATTCAATTATACTTGTGGTATAGTATTTATGTTCATTGACAAAAAATGTCGTTATCATGGGAAATATCTTCCACGTATTTCAGCAAGGAGAGGTGCCAAACCAGGAGAGACAATTGACGAAGAGGCCATTGTGAGGAAGCTAAATGAAGAATATGAGAATAAGAAAGAGGTAATGACATTTGTTCCTTTCTTCTTCTCTGTGCAGTAGGTTTAAAATGGTGATAAGTTGTTAGGAAATGGACCCTTTTTAACAAAGAGCACTATTTTTTCAGCAGTAAATGTTTAAGAAACCATATTTAAAGTAGAAAAATACTTCTAAAGTGTGTTCTGCCATTAGTATGTGTACAAATGCATAAAAATAAGTACCTTTTTAACTTACTTTTGCATTTGCACAGGTTTAAATTTACAATTAGAGCAAGAAGCATTTATTTTTGGTGTCATGTTAAAACATTGAGGGTTGGTCGTTCAGATTTAGTTTTTAATTTTTACCTGTTTTATTTCCATCACCAAAATTTGGAATGAAAATCCCTGGCAGACAAAACAAGTTCACTTTAATGAATTTTGGCTTCATTGCTTTAGCATATTTGTTTAGTCATGTACAGGTAGAAAAGATAGTATAGTTGTGTGCAGGTAGATAAGATAGTATAGTTATGTGCAGGTAGATAAGATAGTATAGTTGTGTGCTGGTAGATAAGATAGTATAGTCATGTGCAGGTAGATAAGATAGTATAGTTGTGTGCTGGTAGATAAGATAGTATAGTTGTGTGCTGGTAGATAAGATAGTATAGTTGTGTGCTGGTAGATAAGATAGTATAGTTGTGTGCTGGTAGATAAGATAGTATAGTTGTGTGCTGGTAGATAAGATAGTATAGTTGTGTGCAGGTAGATAAGATAGTATAGTTGTGTGCTGGTAGATAAGATAGTATAGTTGTGTGCTGGTAGATAAGATAGTATAGTTGTGTGCTGGTAGATAAGATAGTATAGTCATGTGCAGGTAGATAAGATAGTATAGTTGTGTGCTGGTAGATAAGATAGTATAGTTGTGTACAGGTAGATAAGATATTATAGTTATGTAAAGTTAGATAAGATGGTATAGTTATCTGCAGGTAGATAAGATAGTAGAGTTATGTCCAGGTAGATAAGATGGTATAGTTATCTGCAGGTAGATAAGATAGTATAGTTATGTCCAGGTAGATAAGATGGTATAGTTATCTGCAGGTAGATAAGATAGTATAGTTATGTCCAGGTAGATAAGATAGTATAGTTATGTCCAGGTAGATAAGACAGTATAGTTGTGTGCAGGTAGATAAGATAGTATAGTCATGTGCAGGTAGATAAGATAGTATAGTTGTGTGCTGGTAGATAAGATGGTATAGTTATCTGCAGGTAGATAAGATAGTATAGTTATGTCCAGGTAGATAAGACAGTATAGTTGTGTGCAGGTAGATAAGATAGTATAGTCATGTGCAGGTAGATAAGATAGTATAGTTATGTGCAGGTAGATAAGATAGTATAGTCATGTGCAGGTAGATAAGATAGTATAGTTGTGTGATGGTAGATAAGATAGTATAGTTGTGTGCTGGTAGATAAGATATTATAGTTATGTAAAGTTAGATAAGATGGTATAGTTATCTGCAGGTAGATAAGATAGTATAGTTATGTCCAGGTAGATAAGATAGTATAGTGTGTACAGGTAGATAAGATAGTATAGTTGTGTACAGGTAGATAAGATAGCATAGTGTGTACAGGTAGATAAGATAGTATAGTTGTGTGCAGGTAGATAAGATAGCATAGTGTGTACAGGTAGATAAGATAGCATAGTGTGTACAGGTAGATAAGATAGTATAGTGTGTACAGGTAGATAAGATAGCATAGTGTGTACAGGTAGATAAGATAGCATAGTGTGTACAGGTAGATAAGATAGTATAATTATGTCCAGGTAGATGAGGTAAGATAGTATAGTTATGTACATGTAGATAAGACAGTATAGTATGTACAGGTAGATAAGATAGTATAGTTATGTACAGGTAGGTAGATACTATTGCTATTTGCAGAATAAACCGTTATAAATAATTTTGCTCCCATGTAATTGCTTTTGCTGGATTTGAAACAGACTACTGTGGTTTTATTTATTTTAGTGCATATCAATTTTCATGCTTTTTTTTTTTAAAAAAGACATTTTTTTACAGGTACTTAAATTCATGGATTTGCCTCTGTTTGAGTTTGTATATTTATAAGGAATTAGTTTTCATGGATTGACCTCTTCAAATACACAAAATAAAAAAATGCAAAGAACAAAAATACACAGACAAGAAAAATTGGTGACTAAACGGTACTGCCATAAGAGCGTAAATCAAAATCTATTAAGATGAATCACTTACTCAGTGTTTACCGGTAGTTGGAATGCTCAACAAAAGAGGTGATGCAGCCATCAATACTAAGCCTGTCTGTTATTTAAACACATCTACGTAATCTCCTGTGGTTTTTTTTGTGTTATTAAGATTGTTAAAAATAGTGTATTTTGAAACACGATTATGTTGGGGGGGGGGGTAAAAATCACCAAATGAAGTCAGCTTTGACCTTTGACAGCCGTTGAAAAATCAGTATTTTTGTTTAGATAGGAAACACAGTTTTAGTGTCAGCTGGAAAATATAAATCAGTCAGGAAGCCAGAAACACACAGGTAGATTTTTTTAGGCCTTATCATGAAATATACCAGAACCATAGACTTGTATCCTCTTTATTTAAAATACATTTTGTTCTGATGTACTACAGTGGTCACTTTTGTTGTTAAGCTAGAAATAAGAACTCTGTTCCTTAGTATTTACCTTGAAATGAACATGTCTTTGTAAATATTTACAAACATGGACACAGGAAAAGCTTCATTGACCTAATTTCTGCACTAGCAACATTTTAGCCAAGTTGGTAAGAAACTAGAACAGCTTATGCAATGAGTCTGCATTCATCATCAATCCATCTGCTTTCATTTGTCTGTTAGTTTGTTTATTACTACTCCTCCTAGACCATTCAAAAAATCTTAAAACTTAGCTCACAGTTTGATCCTGGGGTCTAGTTAGTCCTACATGAAATGATGCCCCTTTGTACATATAGTATGACCATCTTTATAATGTTGTTATTGCTACTTCTCCTGAATGGATATTCATATCAACATTTGGTTTTCGCAAGATGACGTCTTATGATATATACATAGTCCTAAATAAAGATGGCACATTGTATCAAATGTGGATGCAATGCCCAGTGGCATAGTAAGGGTAAATGGTGCAGTGGGGTGACAATGAAGGCCCAAAGGGGTTTTGGTTCCCCATGACCTCTAGCACCCAGGGCAACCACCCCATCCACCCCACCCATCCCACCCCATTAGTATACTAATGGAAATGGCAGTCATCTTGACAATCACATTATCACTTACTGGCAATGACAGTCATCTTGACAATCACATTATCACTTACTGGCAATGACAGTCATCTTGACAATCACATTATCACTTACTGGCAATGGCAGTCATCTTGACAATCACATTATCACTTACTGGCAATGGCAGTCATCTTGACAATCACATTATCACTTACTGGCAATGGCAGTCATCTTGACAATCACATTATCACTTACTGGCAATGGCAGTCATCTTGACAATCACATTATCACTTCTCTTCTAGAATAGATGATCATATCATCATGGGATATCATCAGAAGAAATTCTGTGATATATGTATGGCTAAACAAAAATGGCAATAGTTTAATATTGTCCAACATGTCTTTGAAAACTCTTGTTATTGCATTTCCTATTGGCATTGGTTTGTCACCAAAAGACTTATAAGTTGGACCTAAATGGTTGCGGCCATCTTGAAAATATTTGTTATAAATACTGTTTCAGAATGAATTGCCATATGGACATGAGAGTTTCAATGAAAGACTTCTTATATTGTGTGGATTGTCCTGGATGAAAATGATGTTAGTTTATGTCCTGCATTGCAGCCATCTTGAAAATATCATTGCTGTTTCTCTTGGCTGGTCTTATTGGCACCAAGTTTAAACAAAAAGACTTAGTTGGTCCTAAATAAAGATGGTGCTGACATCACATCCAACATAGATGCAATGGTAGTCATCTTTGCAATCTCATTATTACTACTTTTCATGAATGGATCATTATATCAACATGAGGTTTTCAATTAAAGATGTCTTATGATGATACCAGCTCTTTAACTGTGTTTTCATTTCACAAAAAGTATTAATTATGAAGTTGATCAAACTTAGCATGTGGGTAGATCTTGACAGTACAAGAGGCATGAACATCATCTTACATCCATGATATCAAGTTCATGGTCAGATGTCATATCAGTGTGTTTGAACTGCACCTATGTGTGAATATGTTAAGTCAGACACGTAAGAAAATATTTTTTTACCAAACTTAGTATGTTGGAATCTCATGAACATCTAAGATAGTCTCAATTCAAATGAAATAAAAAGAGTGGAAGAAATGTCCCTTCAAAAAGCTTTGGGCTAGCGGAGCAACATTTCCTTGGAGGGACTCTAGTCTATTAATATATCTTAATCCTTCCAGACCATCAGAAAGGAGATGATCTTGCAGAGAGAGCTGACAATGGAGCGTTTGGCAGCAAGGAAAAGGAAAACACAGGCTGAAGAATATGAGCAGCTAACTGCTCAGGCCCTGGTGAAAATGGCTACATCACAGAATGAGAACATCAAGAAGCAGGTTGATGAGGAACATGAAAAGCAAGGGAACCTGGTGAGACTTATTTTACATGTGTTTTTGTCTTAAAGTTATCTTGAATTACTTAGGGGGATAATAATTTTGCACTGGAGGCTTCCAGAACATTGATTGTGGTTTTACAATCACAACTTCAGTCTTAAATGCAGTGCATTAATGGAGAAGGTTACATGGATATTTTGCAGCAGTAATACCAACATTAACATCATCAGACCACAAGCACAAAACTGATATCCCCAGTCTTTGCATTAATGGAACTGGTAAACTGGACATTTGCAACAGTAACACCACTATTAATGCTGTCAAAACATAAATACAACTGTTATTCCCCATTCTACACATTAATGGAGCATGTTAAAAAGATACTGCAACAGTGAAACCGATATAATCAGACCCCACGCACAATACTGTTGTCCCCATTCTAGCATGATATGGACAGATGTTTAAAAAAAGGTGAAAAGCCATACTTAGTGATACTTATCAAACTGAGTCATATCATCACAATGGAAAGTTTCAGCTGGTATATTATAGATTATACAGAGCTGCAACTTTTTTATGTTTGAATCAGTTAGAAAGCAGCTTACATTTACAGACATGTTTGAATTTGGTATTTATTACTCGTGTTGGCATTGTGTAGGAAACTTTCAATAGGTGTGCATAGTTATAATGCTAATGTTCAACTACAACAGCCGAATGTGACGCATTTTGCAGCAGCTTTAATTCCTTGTAAAATATACTTATATCTTTCATGCCTCTATTAATTAATGAAAGCAACTCCATTAATTCAGCGGTTGTTCTTTGACAAGTAATATCATTAATTAGCATTAATGAGTGATGATTGAAGAAGAAAAATTGTTGTTACTGGGTAAATATTAAACTATAATGGATAAAAACAGATGTGTACAAAAATCTTCTGTTACATTATATGACAAAAAAGTGCAAATAATTTAAAATTTCTCCTACTGTTTAAACAACTTATGTAAAAGTTTGCTATTTTTAGTAATTTGTTTGTTAACTCTATAGACCAGTAGAGCCTACGGGATCGTCTGTTGTCTGTCATCTGTCTGTTAGCACAAGTTTGCTATCACTACTCCTGCTGAAAGTCAACTTGGAACTTTATATACACATTCATTCTATTGTCTAATTGTTCCTTAATGAAAATCATGATGCTCAGACATCCAGTATGGCCACCACAGCTGCCATCTTGAAGAACATATTGCTGCTCCCCCTGAATAGATGGGCATATCAGCATGGGGTTTTCACTACAAGACTTCTTATGATGTCTAGTTTGCCCTAAATGAAAATGCTGCTGATTTGATGTCCACTATGGCCTTGACAGTGGTCGTCCTGAAAATCTTGTTACTGTTACTCCTCTGGAGCAGCCATTTCACTAGAAGACTTCTTATGATATTTAGTAGGTCGTAAATGAAAATTGTGCTGTTTGAACTTAAGATATGGCTTCCACAATGGTCATCTTGAAAATCTTGTTGTCACTACTTCGCATGAATGAATAGTCATACAGTATGGAGTTTCACCAAAAGAGAGCAGCCATCTTGAAAATCAGTAGATGGTAATACTTATGATGCCTGATTGGTCCTAAATGAAAATGGTGCCATTCAAACATCAAATATGGATGCCACACTGGCTGTCTTGAAAATCTTGGTATCACTACTTCTCCTGAATGAATAGTCATATCAGCATGTCATTTTCACTGAAAGATTTCTTGTGATGTATAGTTGGCCAAAAAGGAAAATGGCACTGATCTGACTTCCAGTTGACTGTCACAATGTCCATTTTGAAAATCTAGTTATTGCTACTTTTCCCTGATGGTGAAAATCTTGTTATACTATAGAATATCAGAGATGGTTTCAACACTCAGCAAATAAAAGAAAGAAATGGTGTTATCTGGAATTCCTGAAATTTTTGTTTTGTTCAGTAGAGCATCAGTCCCAGTAAGGGGCTCTTGTTTTTTTTTTGTTGTATTTAATGGAGACAAATTAAGGTCTTCCTTTATAATTTTATGATGCAAGTAGGAGTACATGTTTTGCTGTGTGTGCAAGGGTTCAGTCTTTTCCAAGTGCAATGGCAAACATTTAGATAGTGCAGACCATATACATGATCAATTGCAAGGTATATAAATTACATATCAAATCTCTGGCAGACATTTGGATAGACAAATCATGTACATCAATTCCTAGGTATATAAATTACATTTCAAATACTGTGCTTCCTTGATTACTGTCAGGTTTTTATACAAGTATGAATTGGCAGTGATTGAGGATGGTAAATGATGGAGGTTCATCTGACATAAAATAGATAGACACAGGTAAATTTTCTCCAGTGGATCATTAAAAAAATGATGCTTAGGTAAATAAAATGAATTTTAATTAAATTAAGCTTCTCAGGGTATTTACAGAAAAAAAATATAGAAAAAAGATTTTACTTAAGCTTACATTGTCTTTCTGTTAATGAATGTATGGATGGAGGATAGTGAGGGTAACAAATGATCGGGGGAATTTAAGAGCAAATCAATTGGTACATTCAAATTTATTGGCAGTACCTAAAGCTGGTGAGAGACCAGGTTGTGAGAAATAGGGGTAGCACTATATCTACCAATAGGAGATTTTAAAAATGACAATCCAAGTGAAATTCTAGTATCTGAGAACAGCTGATGTCGTAAAGTGCATGTCAAACCACCTGGAACTAGCCTGATCAGGTAAGAATTTTTTTGTTATGGTTACAGCCTAAGCATATCATGTTATTTTATGATGCTGTACATCCATACATGTGTTCCTTACTTTGTTTCCACATAATAACTTGAGTTCCCAACATATACTATCACCAAACATTGTGGATGGCCTGCACTCAAGATAAGGACTAAGCTTATTGATTTTGGGGTCAAAAGTTCAAGAACAAGGTCACTGTGACTGAAAAAAATGGTGTCTACACAGTAGCATTAGTTCTACATCACAGACTTGGATTAAACTTTCTGGATGGCTTGCACATGGGGAAAATCAAGAAACCTATCAGTCTTGGGGTCCAAAGGTCAAGGAAATAAAATTTCTGCACAAAAATTTCATTTTTTAACCATGTGACTTCACAATGTTTTTGTGCATGACTTACTCTGGGGGTAAGAAGGAAGCCAATTGATTTGGGGTCAAAGGGTTATGGTCACTTTGACTGAATGAAGATTTTTCTTCATAATAAATTGAGTTTTAGACCATGTACTTTGACCAAAGTTTGTGGAAGGTATTCACTTAAAGTATGGAAGAGACCTGTTGCTTTTAGGAACAAAAGTCAAGGTCATTGTGACTCAACAAAAAATGGGTTTTGCAGAATGGTTTTTGTTCCAAGTTCCTTCACAAAAATTTGCAGATGGCTTGCATTTAGGGTAATAAAGACACCTATAGGTTCTGGGATGTAAATGCCACAGGTCACAGTCATGGTAAATCTGATAAGAAAATAATGGTTTCAGCACAATAAGTTTAGTTCAGAATCACATACCATAACCATAGGTCCAGGTCATTAAAATATATTGGTCAATAATCTCCAGAGACAACCATGGCACTAGTGTCTATATAGAAGATTATTGAACAAGGGAAAATCATAATCAAATGCATAGTTGTTTACCTTTTCTTCCTTTCCAATCTTCAGTTGTTTTCACTAACCTTAGCACACTATTATTTACTTCTTCACCAACATGAAAAGAATTCACCATGGTATTTATAAGAGAGGATCTGGTTTGGTTGGCCTCCATTAGTGACCTCTTACAGTATAATAATAAAAATACCTTGTAATAACCATGTTGCATGCAAAAGCTTGTTATGATGGATTATGTTTTGTGTGAAAAGACATGTTGCATGCAAAAACTTGTTATGATGGAGTATGTTTTGTGTAAAAACACATGTTGCATGCAAAAGCTTGTTATGATGAATTATGTTTTGTGTGAAAACACATGCTGCATGTGAAAGCTTGTTATGATGAATTATGTTTTGTGTAAAAACACATTGTTGTATGTAAAAGCTTGTTATGATGGGTTATGTTTTGTGTGAAAATACATGCTGCATGCAAAAGCTTGTTATGATGGATTATGTTTTGTGTGAAAACACATGCTGCATGCAAAAGCTTCTTATGTAGGATTATATTTTGTATGAAAACACATAATAATGGGTTATAGCCTGCCAGGAACTAAAACTGAGTGAAATTTGTAGACTACATGTTTTAAAAATAAATTTCATCCAGTATAATTGGATCCAAGTTGAAAACCATGTTGCAGAAGTACATGCAATATAATTGGATCTAATACCAAAACCATGTTGCAGAAGGATGCACATGCAGTATAATTGGATCTGAGACCAAAACCATGTTGCAGAAAGAAGTAATTGTGATATAATGAGATCTAAGACCAAAACCATATTGCAGAGGGAAGTACATGAGATATAATGGGATCTAAGACCAAAATCATATTGCAGAAGGAAGTGCATGCAATATAATGGGATTTAAGACCAAAACCATGCTGCAGAAGGATGTACATTATACTGAGGTGCTTAATTGTGAGTGATATTTTGTTTTATCTTTCCAGCTGCAGCAAAGACTGGCAGCCCGAAGGAAGATGCGAGAGGTGGCTAAAAATGCAGAGGAGCCAAGCTTTGCTAAGCATGCGGCAAACATGGACACAGAAGAGAAGCCTTCAAGGGAAAACACTCTTGTAAGTGTCTGATATTCATAAATATGTATTGGAGCTTTATCTCATTTAAATTTTAAGTGCATATGAAAAATTTCCACCATGCTGCATTTCCATTGGTTACATCAGAAGGTTAACAATGGTATTTCAGTATATTTTTTTATTTATATAAAAGATGTAGATGTTTTAAGACTGTGGTTATGAATTCTCACAAATTTATTACTTGAAAACTCTCTATGGGAAATAAGGTCTTCATTTTCTACTTGCTATAAATGGATGCTGTGTTCTTCATGAGTTGGTTTCCTTGCAAATCCCAAATCAGTGCATTTTGTCTTTGTAAGTGTCAAATATCTCTCTACCTTGTACTTCTTTGAATCTCAGCCTTGCCTATGATATCAAAACACTTTGATCTTTAGAATTTTAGCTAGCTGTTGACTTCTGGATGTATATATATTTTAATGAAGTTCATGAGACTTTCATGAAATAAGCATTTTTTTACATAACTTTTAAAAAAAAATGTCAGACTAATTTATCACATATTTTTTTGTTGCCAGTCTCTGTTTGGAAAGCTGCAACGTGAGAAGGCAACTCTAAGTTTGAACTTAAGCGAGGATGAGAAACAAGCACAGCTTAACAGACTAATGCACAGCCAAAAGGCCATCCAAGAAAAATTTGAGGAGCAGAAAAAACGACAAGAAGAAATGGTATATAGACTATATAGCAGATAGTACATTTTGTTAAGATGCTTTCTTTGCATTTCCTTGGTCCCAGTTTCAGCTTACAGTTCTTGCAAGTTCAAGAGTATGTTGTCACCGATCCAAGGTCATTGGTTGTCAGTGGGCTCTTTAGTTCCTTTGAATCAAACACAACTTCATGCCATAGTGTGTTTATATCTTTATATAAAGTTGAACTCATTTTCAATTGTAGAAATATTGTTTACTTCAAATTCTCAGAAAATTTGGCTGCATTATAATTTTTATTATGGAACCAAGATGTATATTTTAATCTTTATATACTTCTTTGAGAGTTTACATCAAATAAATACATACTGCTGTCTATGTACCTGTTTTTTTTTTTTGCAGGACTACACTAAATAAATAAATCAGTTAATGAATAAATAAATGTTTGAAAATTTGTGATGCACAAAAATGAGAAAATTTTGGTCTTGGATAAAAGAGCAGATAGAGTCCTCTCCAATTCATATAAGTCACTCACTATACTGCCGTCCTTGCTTCTCTCAAGTAAATAGCCCAGGATTGATTTCCAGGATCCTTAATCCCTTCCTAACAATGCCTGTAACCATCAACCAGCTAAAAATGTGAATTGCATTGCCATTTCCTTAACTAATTTACCTTGCTTTATTGCCAAATGATTCACGTGGGTGCTCATCCTTTTCAACTATATGACCGAGTAAATACTTCAACTGTTGTTGTGTTGGGTGTATTCATGATGCTTTGGACTTTTCAACATTATTTGAAGAGACAGTGAACATGTGGAAATTCTAAAATCAATACAAGCTACAAGCAAGCCTTGGAATTTGATGGCATGAGTGTCACTGACTAATGTTGAATTTCAAAATTGACTCAAGCCACTTGCAAAACTTAAAATTCCATCGAATGAGGTCTAACAGTAAACAAATAAATTGTATACACTTAATATGCTCAAGAAAATAATATAACTTTTTATTTTAAATGCTTATAACCCAATCCTGTTTAAAAAGAATTGGTTTAAATTATGTTGAAATCTAGCATTTCAAAAACATTATGACATGTTTTTGTTATGATAAAGTAACATATGCTTACATGGATGTTTGTTAATTATATTGATTGCATAGATTATCATCAGCACCAATCAAATTACTTTGATTTGATTTTATTGAATCAAATGCTATATTTATTTATTTATTTAATTAATAATTTTTATTCTAAATCTTTTTATTTATTTATTTATTTATTTTACCATTTCACTGTTTGCTATTCTTCCATCCATCCATCATATGAATATCGAAATATCTTCCTATCTAACTGTATTATCAATCTCTACCAGAATCCCTGCTGGCTGCCATGCAAACTGAGAACACAATAACTCAGATAATCAGTGTGACAGTGTAGCAGTTAAGAATCTAATTTAATGCTACAAAATGCAAACCACCTAAATCCAGCCACAAAAGGAGCTGCAAACTACTGTCCCCTGTAGTCAAAGAATAATTGTATCACACACTATCACAGACTCTACTCCAGAGAAACCAGTTTAATCCAGCCTGCCAAAAGTACAGCTGACTGCTGGCACAATTGGTTATGCTTACTTGAAAACATAAAAAGGAGAGGATTAAAGAATCTGCTAGACTTTCCAAAGGAAATACCAATCCTGTTAACCTCTTTAACAAGTTTTGGAGTCTGGAATAGTATGGACAATGGAGATCCCACTGAAATCACACTAAGGAAAATTCCCAATAGCCTTGCACTTCCACCACCTCAATAAATATGTCTGATACCATTATAGAACATAATTGCTGAGGTTTATAGGCAAGTATTGATCAGGAGATCTTTTTAAAAGGAAACAATAAAGTTAATCTTAAAAATTTCACCACGTACAATAGCTCAAATACAAAACTCCTCACAGCCAAATTAATCTCTGATGACTGGTTTACAAGCTGTAGCCATTCATGTATCTCTGCAGACTGTAGCCATTCATGTATACTTACAGGCAGTGGCCATTCATGTATCCCTACAGGCTGTAGCCATTAATTTATCCCTACACAAAACTCTTACACATTGCTCATTATATCTCCCTCCAAACACTCCAGTCAGTCAATCTGATCCTGACCATCTTATTGAATAGTTGCTAGCACCTTTTGTTTTACTTGGTAACTTGAACCGCTGCCATACACTTTGGGGCTGTAAAGATATCAACAAGAGAGGGAAGACAAAAGAGAACTTTGTTTCAAAACACAATATTTGCCATTGTGAAGATTAGTTGTATACCTACCTGCATCCTGCCACAGGATCTTATTCGTCCTTAGATCTGAGCATCTGCAATCTATCTCTTTTATTTTGCTTCCCTTAAAAAGTTGTTGATGACCTATGTTGTAGTGATTGCTTCTCAATATATTTAAGAAGCAATATTCCCAAACCTTATTGGCTCGGGAGAGATGGAAATTAAACAAGGCAGACAGGGAAATGTTTCAATCCCTCTGAGTAAAATCTGACTGCTAATCATTTTGACAATGTAGTAGATCCAGTACCCCTATTACCAAAGATATTCAAGGATGTTGCTGGGGATTCAGTAGAAAAACTCAGATAGTTCATAAATGTGTCAAGAAAGAATGGTTTGATGATGCATGCACAGATGCCGTCAGGGAATGGAGAAAGGTCCTTCAGCATTTCAATGCCAATCCAACAACCGAAAATCTATTTAAATGCCACATATTCCAAGCTGAAGTTCATCATACTATAAGAGAGAGCATGAGGAAAACAAGGATGTCGCTAGGCTGAATTCTTGCTCTTCTGTTAAATGACTTTGAAAAATCACTGTCAAAAATAAATGCATCTGTATTAAACAGTTTAAAAAATCTGATCACAACCTATTCAGAAATCTCAGTTACATTGGCTGAAACATTCTCGAATAACTCCTCACAAGAGAGTTATGTGTCAACCTAGCTTGTTATTTTTTTCTTTAAGATTGAAATTTCAGATTTAAGGTAGTCAGCACCCTTTTTGATAGCTATCCTGAGGAGATGGGTGTTCTTCAGGGCAAAATATTGTCAGTCATCCTGTTCAACATCAAAAGTAACAGCATAATGGAATGCCTTAATCCAGGGACAGACTGTTCATTATATGTTGACAACCTTTAGATTTGGTATAGATCAAAGAGTATGCATACTGTCAAATATCAACTTTGAATAAGCTTAAACTGTATTCAGAAATGGGCAGAAGAAAATCAGTTCAAATTTTCGAAATCTAAAACTGTTTGTAAGCTCTTTTGATGATTACATTGAATTCATGATGACCCAAAGCTCTGTCTGTCTTATTATTTTGAATTGGTTTTTTTCATCATCAACTAACTTTGCTTTTGTATATTAGATATGTCAGGGACAAATGTAAAAATGCCCCCAGATTTAATAAGAGTTATGGCAGACACCAATTGGGAGCATATTGGAGGGTCTTGCTTAGGCTATATAAGTCATTAGTAAGATATAAATTTGACTATGGCTCAGTTGTGTATGGATCAGATTGTAAATCCAACCTCCAGATGCTTGATCTGATTACACAATCAGGGATTTAGACTCTGGGCGCCTTTAGAACTTACCCCCGCAGAAAACCTCTATGCTGAGGCAAATGAACCATCACTTTATCTCAGACAAATACAATTGGCTCATCAGCATACCACCAACTATCCTCTAATCCATGCAATCCTGCATATGTTCTGTTCATTAGGCCCAAAATATAAACCTTGTATGCTCAGAAACGAAACATCATTCCATCTTTTGGCATATGAATTCATCCTCATCTAAAAGCATAAAAATGAATGTTGCAAATATTGAAAAATAACTGGTTATCAAAACATTCCCCCCCAAAATATTTGACCTTTGCAATTTCAAAAAGTCTTTGACAAATACTCTGCTTCTTCAGAGTAGATTCAATTAAATGAGAGCCTTCTATGTTACCCATATGTTCCTGTATACAGATGGTTCAAAAGATGGAGACAGAGTTGGAGATTCCATTGCAACACTCTGTCGTACCATCTCAAGCTGGTTACTGGAGAAAACATCAATTTTTACTGCAGAAATTACAGCCATACTCACAGCTTGAAATATGTTAAAACTTATGAAGGAAAAAAATTTCATCATTTCTTCAGATTCCCTTTCCACATTAAAAACTTTCAGAATCTTAAATCTGAAAAACTCCATTAATATCCCAGACATTACATAAACATGATGTTCTCATGCAGTCTGGGAAAAGTATTCTGTACTATTGGCTCCCTAATCACATTAGTATACAAGGTAATGAAAGGGCAGATAAAACAACCAAAGCTTCCCTGTAGTCATCTGTCTCAAAATGGAATATTCCATATACTGTCTTCAGATATTGTATAAATCAGTATGTTTTGTCCTACTTTGCAAAATGTGTGTAATGGACACTCCACAACAAACTTAAGAACGTCAAGCCCACTATTCAAGAGTGGCATCCCTCATATAGAACAAATTGGAGAGAGGAGGTGGTGTATTGTGCCAGTCATAAATTGAACACATGCCTGACTCTGGCATACTTCCTGAAGGGTGAACCTCAACCATAGTGTATACCATGCCACGGTCACCAGACAGTGAAACACATTCTTGTTGAGCATGTTGATTTCCACCTTGCAAGACAGAAGCATTTTGACTTGCAATGCTTTTAGAAAGTGTACGATAATATACCTTCTGAGAAAGTCTTGTTACCATTCATACTCTCCTTATATGTACCACAAGCATTGTTAGCATTTCTTTGGAGATCATTGCCTGAATGATATTGGTGGCAGTCCTCAGCACTGTTGATCTTAACACTTAGGTGATGATGTAGCATTACTTGATCCAGGTTTTCTCTAGAGTAAGCATAATTTTCCTCAGAATGGAAAATGTCCTTTCAGTGTCTGCATTGGAATGTGGCAGTATTATCACAACTCTACTAAATCCACCATAACTGCTCAAGATTGGTACTGCCTGGGTCTAATGTTGTTTTAATGTCAGTAAGATCCTTTACATGAAGCATAAACACATACATTATACCATCACATGCTTTGTGACTTTAATTTGCAGACATTTTTGTCATAATTATTATCATCACTTTCACCACTCTTTAATAATGACAAACAGATCTGGAAAATGATTATCACTTCCAAGTATTTTAGATGAAAAGAAACATTTCTTTCATCGTTACAGATTACAGTGGCAGTTAGCGACATGTATTTTAGTCTGGTTTACATTTATTTTTGCAAAGGATTAGATCAAGGTCAGTGGTGTTTATATCAGTTTTTGCTATGCAGTCATTCACAATAGTGTCAAACACGAACTTTGCCTAAAAATTGTGGTTGCTGGTTGTGTTCTGCAGGTGATCACTCCTGACATATATAATAAGTTATTCATATTTATCTTATTTTTATTGTTTTTGATGTTATTATTATTGTTATTATTATTGTTATTATTATTCAATTACAGTTATGATTTCCTATGGACAATAAAATAGTCACAATGTGAGCAGATTATGTCCATTTGCATGAGAATTTTGTGCAATTTCTGAATCATGGAACACTGTTTTGACCTAATCTGAAAAATGATCTGCTACCAAAAACAGGAGATTATGTTCAGCTACAAAGATGGCAAAAGGTGTCTTGGCACATGTAACTTTAACCACATTTTATGCTGGTTCCATGAACATGGATTTCAGCAATGGCATATTTGCTGTCACAGTTAATAAGCTTTTATGAGATGGAGTTTCTGCATGTCCCTTCAAACTTTATTCAAACTACTGAAATTTTCATTTCCATCTATCATTGAATTGTGTGTGATACTTCTGTTGCTTTGATTTTGGCATTTTTTTTTTATGCTGGTTCCACGAACATGGATTTCAGCAATGGCATATTTGCTATCATGGTTAATAAGCTTTTATGAGATGGAGTTTCTGCATGTCCCTTCAAACTTGATTCAAACTACTGAAATTCTCATTTCCATCTATCATTGAATTGTGTGTGATACTTCTGTTGCTTTGATTTTGTTATTTTTGGCATTGGGAAATAGTGCATGCTTAAACTTCTTGACAAACTTTAAACACCCAAGTCACAACAACCCATTTTATGCCACTTGAGCTCTTGAGTAATCCATCTATATTTAATTAAACATCATTAATCCTGTCTAAATTACTTTTGAACATAATATAGAGTCTGATCCATCTCAACAACTTCAAGCACCAAACCAGAACATACCCTCTAGAGAGAATCAAAATGATGTTGATTGTTTTATGCAGATTGAGCTCTTTGTTACAAGTCTATGCTCTTTAAATAAGTAACAGAAAAGAGTGAAGACAACAAGCTTTGTAAAATTTAATTAATAATTTATTTCCCTAGAATACATAGTGATAAATGAGAAAAAAGAACTTACTGTATTGCAAATTAAATCCAAAAATAATCCAAGAATTAAAGACACAAGTCCTAGTAATAAAAAGTCCTGAATAAAATTCAGTTCAAGTCCCAAAGAGATTGAAAATTGAAGGCAATGACATATCTGTTATGGCCTGCAAAGTGCTGATGTGTCAGCATCTCTTGTTGAATCACCGAAATATTATTCCAGGTTGGAATTCAGTATAAATTCCAGTGAATGTCTTTATCCAAGAATTGTGGCAGAGCACTTTTGTATTTCCAGAGAAAATAATCACTTGAATTCAGTAATTTGAAGAAAATAAAATTCAGCCCAGACTGGTCACAACATAATACAACATAAAGTGCTAGATGTTAAAGCACAACTGGTAAAATCCTCACAGTCACAAGATAATATAGTTCTCTGCTTGACTGCTTGGTCAAAATTAGCATTTTCTAAAAACAACCATTACCTAATGGGAAATAACCTTCTAGAATGATCTAATGAGCCTTGTTTATTTACAAAACAATAGCCTAAAAATTCACTTAGAAATCTCCAAAACCCTGACCCTGATCAACATATTTACTCCTTTTTTGTTTACTTGAATAATAATTCTGTTAATAAGCTCATACACATAGAGAATAATGAAGTTATTATTAGTTGCTTACATAAATGAAATAAAAAAATAAAGTCAATCAAGTCAAGCAGAAATGAACTCAGTTTTGGCCAAGGTCAAATCCTGCAAACAATATTACATTACAATAACATGTAATGAAATAAAAAAAACTTAAAACTAACAGACAAACAATTAAATTAAATATACATAACATCATCACTAACTCATCTATAATTAATTGATATCTTTAATCCTTTCTAAATTACTTCTGCTCACAAGTAACATAATCCTTCTCAACAAACTTAAAACACTGAAGCCAACTGACCCTGCTGAGAGAATCAAAGGCATGTTAATATATATGCTTCTTTAAATTAGCAACTAAATTACCTTGCCCTGCTTAAAATATGAATTATTTTCAAGGATAAATGTTGGCTTCTGAGTAAGATCATCTATGATCCGAGATTGTAGATAGATCATACATGGATAAAAATTCCTTTTTAATTAGATGTCTGTAAATATTAAAGACTATTTCATTGCAAAGAATTCTAAAATATGTAAAGGAAAATATCTAATGTTTCCTTCCTATATTTAGTAAATGTTCATGTTCACCAATTTTCCATAGTTGCGACGTAAACTGGCCAACAAAAAGGGGACGAAGCAGGATGATGCTGCTACTGAGTTGTTAAGTCTGGGTGAGCGTCAGAAGACCGTTCTAGTGAAATTGAAACAGGTGAGTTCACAGCAGAAACAGCAGAAATAAGATATCATAGTATATGCCCTTGAATAACAGTATTCTCTTAAAAACCATCTGTAGTAAAACCAATATCTGTTTTAATTTTTTGTGAGTAATTTTATCCAAATTTCTGTATTTTACATCTGAATATTGTTCTTTTTACTGTCCATTCCAAATACGTTTTTTGCCATCTGCTCAAAATCAGTGAAAGGATTGCATATGCATTAGGATTTGTCCTGAAACAGCATAAAGGGTACATTGAAATTCATTGGAGTTTCAGTACATGTGCATTATAAGTAGAATTTTTATTATTAGAAAAATAGATTATATAGTCAAATAATAATCAAACCTAATTTTTATTATAAGCAAAAATTTGCCAAACATGAGTTGATTATGAAGAAGTTATACAGTGTAACAACATATGGTATGTGACACAAACTTTGATAAAGTTAAAAAAAAATTCTTATTCTTTTAGAATGTAATGTTTATAATGTTTGTTAGACAAGTACCATCAGTATACTTTTAATTGTAATTTCACATGGGCCAGAATACTTGCCTTTCCAGTCATATATATATTATATATAAGTGATTAGTATATCAGTTTTGCAGGTTTTTAGTTAAACTGGTTGAGAAACTCTAAAATTAACAATGAAAATGTTCATTTTCATGCTAATGTCATTAACATTTGTAAAAAGTACATCATATCGTTATTGTAGTCTTTATTTTGTGTACTATATTATCAGTTCTTTGTTTATTAATGCACCCAGTCCCAGTGCTGTGTTTATTGTTCCAGTACAAGTGACTTTTCGTCTCCAAGGGTAGAATAATTTTAGTCTCACTAGACAAAAACTTCATTGCAACATGATGTAACTGGGATTTTAGTATGGCTTCCTTACTGTTCTGATAAAGGACCAGTATATTGGGGATAATATAAATAATAATATAAATAATAATATAAATAAGAGAGCAATATTTAGTTTTGTATTCTGTTTAATGAGTGTTATGCACATTTTGAAAAATTATTCAAAACTTTGCATTGCATAGGCAGTTTTGAAAATAATGACAATAATTTTAACAATAGATTTATGACTAAGTTACATTTGACTGGTTTTTTGAAATATTTGTCTCTATATTGCAGGATGACAAGGACAGACAACTATCCAAGGTGAAAGAAAGACTCTCTGACATTAAGCTCAAACGTGGTCCCAGTGGTGGTGCATCTTCAGGACAAATGCCAGATGTGAGTAATCCATATATATATATATATATATGACAACTTTGATGACAATAGAATATATACTCTTACTTGATGTGAAAACTGTTGAGGGATATGGTAACTAAATTATGCAGCCCTATATGTCATTGATTGTGTGGAACAGCTTTCATTTCATCTGTAACTTGCAATAATTTTAAAGTACATACATTTACCAGTAATTATGAGAATGGCAAGGCACTTGCCTTGTGAGAGATGGAAAATGGCAAGGCAGTTGTTTTGTGAGAGTTCGAATATCAATTACCTTGTGAGAGATGGAAAATGATAAAGCAGACAGAAAATGGCAGTTCTTAAAGTTCATTGAGTATAAAAGTGCATGTGAAATGGAAGTTGTACAGTACTTTTTATGTTGAGCATAATTCTTCTAATGACTGGATTTACATATATTTGAGCCTTTCATTCAGTCAGAAAAGGGTCCTTCCTAGAAAATCAGATGCAAAATGATTTCATTGGTTTTCTTTTTCCAAGATTAGTACTATAGGAGAGTTCATATGTGTGATTGATTCATTTGTTCATGTTATTTGAGCCCTATCAAATTCAGAATAGATAAACACATTGGTGTGTGATAAAGGCATAAAAACACATTATTTATAATCTTTTTAGTGTGAGAAATTTATAAACAATGAAGCAAGTTTGATATTCTGGACTTTTCTGGTTGGATTTCCTGATAGACTTTAATCCAGTTAAAATGCATACCCATTTTAAATGTTTGATCTTTATTGACAGCTAAGATGATTGGCAGTATGTGTAATAAGATTTCATATTGTACTTTATTCATTTAATATTACTTTGATTTGACATTGTACAATAGGTATCAATGCAGTATTTTTACAACAGATCATGTGTTTACAGAGAAATATTTCTAGACTTGAGAAACATTAATGTAATGAAATGATACAATTTCAGCTTCAAAGTGTATCCGAGGAACGATAGCCCTTTCCTCTGTTTAAGGTATTAATTTCTAACTAACAGTTATGTTTTAATATGTGTATTTTTATTGTGAGCATTGCACATGGACCTAACATATACAAATGTCACGTCATGAGCATTGCACATAGAGTTAACAGCATGCAAGTGTCATGTTTGTACTTTAGTGGTTTTTTTTACTTTTAGCATTGCAGTTAAGTGGGTTTTTTAAACTTCGAGCATTGTAGCTAGCAGCATGAAATCTGCATGACATGAGTATTGCACATATAACATATACAGACTTGATGTCAAGAGCATTACACATAGACTGAACATATACAAACTATGTCATAAACACTGCACATAGACTGAACACACACAAACTTCATGTCATGAGCACTACACTTAGACTGAACACATACAAACTTCATATCAAGAGCATTACACATAGACTGAACACATACAAACTTCATGTCATAAGTATTACACATTGACTGAACACATACAAACTGAGCATTACACATAGACAGAACACTTATAAACTTCATGTCATGAGCACTGCACATAGAACACTAATAAACTTCATGTCATAATCATTACACATAGAACACTTATAAACTTCATGTCATGATCATTGCACATAGACTGAACACATACAAACTTTAAATTTCATGTCATGAGCATTGACATAGACAGAATACATACAAACTTGATGTCATGAGCATTACACATAGAACACATACAGACTTGATGTCATGAGCATTACACATAGACTGAACACATACAAGCTTCATGTCATGAGCATTACACATAGACTGAACACATACAAGCTTCATGTCATGAGCATTTACACATAGAACACATACAAACTTCATGTCATGAGCATTTACACATAGAACATTTATAAACTTCATGTCATGAGCACTGCACATAGACAGAACACATACAAACTTGATGTCATGAGCATTACACATAGACAGAACACATACAAACTTGATGTCATGAGCATTACAGATAGACAGAACACATATAAGCTTCATGTCATGAGCATTTACACATAGACAGAACACATACAAACTTTATGTCATGAGCATTTACACATAGACTGAACACATACAAACTTCATGTCATGAGCATTACACATAGACAGAACACTTATAAACTTCATGTCATGAGCATTTACACATAGAACACTTATAAAGTTCATATCATGAGCACTGCACATAGACAGAACACTTATAAACTTCATGTCATGAGCATTACACATAGACCAAACACATACAAACTTTTAACTTCATGTCATGAGCATTAACATAGACAGAACACATACAAACTTCATGTCATGAGCATTGCACATGGACAGAACACTTATATATTTCATGTCATGAGCACTGCACATAGGTAGAACACATATACTTCATGTCATGAGCATTGACATAGATGGAACACATAAACTTCATGTCATGAGCATTGCACATTGACAGAACAAATACAAACTTCATAAGTATTGTAATGGTTTTTAATGCAGTCAGGTCCAGAATCTTCTCATATGCTTATATGAAATAATCCTTGCATCGTATTGCTTGAATATGCTAATGTAATTTTAAGCCTTGAATTTGCTTTGTTTGTTTTGTAATTTTGCTAGTTTCTTATTGATTTCATTTATAACACTGTGAAGTATCATATTTATCCAATGATACCACCATGCATGATGGCAATCCCACCCTCTTTCTTACAAGAGTTTGGTAAATATTTACTAAGGATACCTCGGTTTAATAATAAGCCCACTTCATACTTTTGAAGAATTTATTAGACTGGTCACCTGTTGTTATCATGGGGAGGAATGCCGTGTATGCATGTTCTTTACAGTACTTGAATGATATGACAAGCATTTGGTGCTTAGAAACAATATAACAGTTTTACTTGCCCATAACACATTTTGAGTTTTTTTTGTATTGTGTTGTTGTGCACACTACCTGTAAAATACTGAGTATCCTATTGGTTCAATATATTTTAAAGATTTTATGATTTTTTTCCTTTATCATTTAATATCCTCACTTTTTTGAAGAAAAGTGAGGTTGACATAATATCTGTGTTCGGTCCATCTGTGTGTCACACTTTCCTTCTCTTGTTCTATAACTTTAAAACCATTTGAAATTAAGGGATCAAACTTGATTTATTCTTACGTCATTACTATAAGATGTGTCATGTACCTATTGGAGGTGCTATCATCAAAGTCAGTGATATATTTTCATTTCAATGCTGTCTTTAAAGTCAAGGTCACAGATCAATATTTTATGTTTTCCATCACACTTTCACTCTATAACTTTAAAGCAGTTTCACACTAAGGGCTGAAATTTGATACAAATCATCACTAGGTGTGTTGCAGATTGGTGGTCCTGTCAAGGTCATGTCTGTGTTTTCCATCACACTTTCACTTCCACTCTATAACTTTGAAGCCATTTGACAAAAAATGTACTCCCCAGAAACTTTTTAAGGCATCAGGGAATGCTTGTGGTGTCATCACAAAATGTTTTAAAAAATATAGCATCACCATGAACTATAAGTTTATTAATGGATGTAAGAAAAGATGCAAAACTACTTAAGTGTACTACCTGGATTAATTCTTCCAGAGCATGACAGTTATGCATTTTTAGCTCTACTGGTCATGGAGCAGAAGAGCTTATGGGATGGTCTGTTGTCTGTTGTCCATCAATCCATGATCCATCTGTCCATTAGCAGAAATTTGTTACTGCTATTTCTCCTAAACTACTTGGATGATTGCCATGAAAGATTACACACAAATTCATCCCAAGGTCTAGTTGGTCATCAGTAAGAGTGGTGCTGTTCAGACATCCAGAATGGCTGACGCAGTGACCATCTTGAAAATCATATTGTCACTGCTTCTCCTGAACAAATGGTTATATCAAGCGTTTTTTTTTTACTGAAAGACTTCTTATGATGTGTAGTTGGTCCGAAACAAAAATAGTGCTGATCTTACCTCCAATGTGGCTGCCATGGCAGCCTCTGGACAATCTTGTTATTGCTACTTCTAGATGGAAAGTTATATCAACATGGAGTTTTCACCAGAATTCTTATGGTGTCTAGTTGGACTTAAATATAAATGATGCAGATATGACTTCCATCCAATCTGATCTTATTTTACTATTCCTCAAGAATGGATGTCATATCAGTGTGAGGTTTTAACCAAATGACTTCTTTTTATGGTGCTGATGCTGATCTTTTATGGTGCTGATCTTGCATCCAGTATGGCCACCACAGTAACCATACTGAAAATCATGTTATTGCTACTGTTTCTGAATGGATTATCATATGGACATTGAGTTTTTGCCAAAAGACTTTTTATGATGTCCATATGGGTCTAAATGAAAATGGTCCTGATTTGCATTCAGTATGAACACCAGTGGCCATTTTGAAAATCATGTTAAAAGTCAAGAATATCAGGGATGAATTCACACTCAGCAATTAAAAAGAAGAAACTGACTTTGAAGTAAAATGACAAAATAGCTCATATGCCACATATTCCTTCCCATTAAGAACAATATACCATTTTGCTTGTAATGATTTAATTCATTCAGTGTCAGAGAACTAAAATGGTGTTCACAGTTAGTATTTGTTGATTATTGTTTTAGAATTATTTAAAATATAAATAGTGGAAATGGCTGAAAATATAGCACAAACTACAAGCAGACTGAATCATCACATGCTGATCACATGACTGTAATTGCAAAGACTGAATCAGTATCAAAGGTCATGCATCAGCAGTTGGGCCAAGACTGGCACAAAAGATAGTGGCCAAGTAAGTGGGTAATTATCCAGGATTATCTTAATTACATGTACATACTCAAGAAATGATAAGTAAAGATGTCATTGGAGGTTTGGGGCTTGGGATTAGGTAACAAAATGTTTGTTGAAGAGAATAAACTTTCAGTGGGTTGTTGTACTTGCTTTTGTCCTGTTTTGTTTATTAATTCTTCTTCCTAGCCTTGAAAAAAGGTTCTGCAAACATAGGATATACTTTCTTAAAATGTGATGCAGTGATCATACTGCCTTTCTTAGTAATGACTACATGTGGTTTCTTGTTAAATGGAGAAGTCAACTTATCTTGCTTGGAGTTGTGTTTAATTAAAACTGTATCTCTGGCTTTAATATCACCAAGGCAATTTTTTTTCTGCATATTTCTTATTTTCTCTTTAGTTCTTTTGCCATTTATTCTTGATTTCTCATTGCATCTTTTAGTTTCACTCTCTGATTTCTGTAGAAGTTTAGTATGCAGTTCATGACCAGACATTAGTTGATTCAGAGTAAATCAAATCAATAGGCATGGCATCATATGATATTGTCTAAAGAATCCATGTAATTCTTGTTTCCGCTTTACCTTCAATATGTGCTGCATACACTGTTGTCATGAGTGGTTTACTGAAGTTTCTGCCTGGGGATTGGCTTGTGGCCATTTGGGTGCATGCCTGGGCTATGGCATGTGGCCATTTGGATGCATGCTTGGGCATTGGCTTGTGGTCATTTGGGTGCATGCCTGGGCTTTGGCATGTGGCCATTGGGTGCATGCCCGGGCATGGCCTTGTGGCCATTTGGGTGCATGCCTGGGCATTGGCTTGTGATCATTTGGGTGCATGTCTGGGTAATGGCCTGTGGTCATTTGAGGGAAATGCATCAGTGAGTGAAACCACATTGCTGAGTGAATTTTGCAAAGTTACATGAGTTGCATGGACTCACATTGTGAATTTTGATAGTTCTTGGATATCCAAAAGTCAACAATACCTTGTCAGTAACTGGTATTGTAGTATTTGTAAATACAGACTTCAAACTTTCCACAACTGGGTATCCCAAGTATTCATCTTGTATTACAAGTAGGTTGTCCCAGTTGGGAGTGGTCCACAAAGGTCCATACTAAACATAATAATAATAATAATAATAATAATAATAATAATAATAATAATAATAATAATATTATTATTATTATTATTATTATTATTATTATTATTATTATTATTATTATTATTATTTGATGGGGGTAACTCAGTATAATATACTGTTCTCCCCTGAGGTCCTCAGGATGAACAAACTATTGTAAATGCAAGAGAGAAAAAAATATATTTAGTATAAAAGCATAAAGTGTCTATGAAATGCATGAAAAGAACAAATTGGAGTATATGTATTTACAATGAAATCTGCCTTTTGAGATAGTGGTCATATGTTTTTGCTTTGAATACATTTAGATTTGTTTCTGATGTAATTGTTTTGGGAGTTCATTCCAAAGAACAGCACCAGAGAGAGCAAATGATTTTTTTAAGTATTTATTTTTGGGAATGGTGTGTTGCAATGATCATTTGTAATTGATCTCAATTTAGGTCCATGGTACTATCCTTATGACTTACAATGAAAACATATCATTCAAATATTGTGAACAAAGTTCATTCTACTTTGAACATTAATATAGACTTTAGGTAGGCTAATCTGTATTCAAATTTCAGCCATTTCTCACGGATTAGATGGCATCATTGACATATTTAGCAGAAATTAAGTAGCTTGAAGAAGCATTATGTTCTGAGAAGTTGTTGAAGTTTTGACATCTTCCAACTTCATGGCTTTCAGAGCTAAGGTTTCAGCAATGAGGATCGCATACTCCTTGGCCATCTTTTGTTCATGAGAAGTCATCATCTTCAGTTGGTTGTTGTGACATGCTACCTAAGCAATATTTAATAGATAATTGATAGGGTTGCAATCTCAGACCCTATCTTTCCTTGTGTACCCGAAGCTTTTTCTTCACCCAAATTGTTTCTAATGGCTTGTGGTCTGTAATGACAGTGAAGTGTTCTGCACCTTTTGCATACTTTTCAAAATATTCACATGCCCACATGACTGCTAGGATCTTGTACTGTTTGATTGTAATGGGTTTTTGTCGACAACAACTTTTCCATCTTGCATGAATATTGCACTGATACAGATAGGACAAGAATTTCAGAGCTTTTTTGTGGATCATATTTCACCATAACAGTGATGTCAGTGAGCTTTATTTCTGACTGTTTAATGCATTTTCACACTCAGTTGACCAAATCCATTCTGCATCTTTTTTGCAAGACGATGCAAGGGTTCACATAATGTGGTATAATCCAGGATAAAATGGGCATGGTAATTCATCAAACCAAGGAAACTCCTTTCTGCTGGGACCGCTCCAGTGGCCTAGTGGTTAGAGCGCCCGCCTCGGATGCGGGAGGTCGTGGGTTCGATCCCCGGCCGAGTCATATCAAAGACTTACAAAAATGGTACTAACAGCTGCCTTGCTTGGCGCTCAGCATTAAGAGGTTAGTGTTAGGACTGGTCAGCCTGGTGTCAGGATAATGTGACTGGGTGGGACATCATGCTACATGTCTGCGGCATGATGCCCCAGTGCTAGACATCACTATAAACTGCCACACTGCAGAGATCGTAGCGATATGACTGAAAAATTGTTAAAGCTATGTTAAAAATCCAAATCACACA
>JAECUM010017975.1:0-63065 GCA_016617855.1 Megalonaias nervosa | reverse complement strand
ATATATATATATACAATTGTTAGAAGGTGTGTCACATGCCATATTGCAGGTTCTATCTTCATGGTGACTTAACAGTATTGCAAGTTTTTTTGTCACACTTTTGTTTCTACTCTTTAAATTTCTAGCTATTCAAGATTATAGGTTGAACATTGGTAAACCTACATATTATAATATAAAGTTTGATGCATACTACTTTGGGTGCCCTGCTTTAAAGTTTTCCATAGCACTTACCATTCTGATCTATAACCTGGAGCTTTTGGTGGTCCTGTCTTCAAGGTTAAGGTAAAATGCCAGTCCTTTTTGGTTTCTTTCTTCATCTCATAAAAGCTGTTTGAGAGATAAAAGAATGAACCAAGGTACATTTCTTTAGATATCCTTTAAAATTGAACCATGAAATGTGGTTACTTTACATGCCTGCCTTTTAACTGTATCAGTATTGCTTCTGTAATGTCTTCTTGTGTAATTGTGACATGTTTGTGACAGCTGGGCATTTTGTTATGTAAAATATCCATGGTTGGTGCAGAAATAATTTCTTAATGTGCTATTATTTTTATATGCCTGCCTTAAGGTGATCATATTTTCTTGTGATCTTGTCCCTCCCCTACACCAGACTGTTACAAATTTCATTTCCATACAATAACTCAATTTCTCAAATCATATGCAAGTACCTTACATTGTGGATAGCTTGCACATTTGGGTAAGGAAGAACTCTGTTGATTTTGGGGTCAAAAGGTGAAAGGTCAAGTTTACTGTAACTGAAATAAAAAAAAAAAGTTTCTGCATAAGAATGTTAGTTCTGCATAACATACCTGGAGCAGACTTTCCAAATTACCTATACCTGTGTAAGGAGGAATCCTATCATGGAGGGGAAGGGTCAAAGTCATGCCATCTGAAACAAGAAAATATGGTTTCTGTACAATAACATTACTTTTGTTTCTCAGACCTAGATCAATTTTTGTGGATGGTCTGCACTTGGTCAAATGAAGAAACCTATTAATTTTGGGGCCCAGAGGTCAAAGTCACAGTGTCAGAGAAGAAAAATGGTTTCTGCACAGGAACATTAGTAGAACTGGACCAAACTTTATGGATGACTTGTACTTGGAGTAAGATAAAAAACCCTATCAATTTTTGGGACTAAAAGGCAAAAGTTAAGGTCATGGTTGCTGAGGGAAAAAAAAGATTATGGAGCAAAATTAGCTTCAGTGTGTACCTTCACCAAAGATTGTGGATGACACTTTGAGTAAGAAAGAAACCTGTTGGAGTTTGGGTCAGAATGTCAAAGGTCAAGGTCAGACTGAAATAAAAGTGCTATCCTTTAAATACCTTTTGTTCCTTGAGCATAGCTTGGGTAGTTTGCAGCATGGGTAATAAATATATTTTCAGATTTTGAGGTCTGACTCTCATAGGCCACTGTCATTGTAAGCACAGACCTGCCAGCCCTCATGATTTTGGTGTGAATTTCATGACTCTTGGTAGCAATTCACAGATTCACACTGCATGCAAAAAAATCATGAATTCTCGAATTCACAGTCGGCTTATTTCTTGGAATAAAATAACTTTATCCCATTAAGTGCTAGTCAAAGTAGCATCATTGGTCACTAATGACAGTAATAGCCCTGTATTGCTAGTCACACTGTTAGTAGAACTATATCCAGTTGTTACAGTTTGCCCAGTAGCAAGCATTGTAAAGTATAAAATCTGTATTTAGAACAGAAATTTTACAAATGCTCATGAACAAAATCGGGGCCCAACTGATTTTTTTTTAAAAAATGGCACATACATACTCATAGCAACTATAATTTTTTTTATAACAAACACTAAATGAAGACAGCTTTTTCGAGTGTGGGAATTTTTGAGATATTGAAAGATTAGCATATATCGTAATTTGCTTGAGGTCATATTTTGCAGCGCATGCACCAACACCACTAATTGTTAATTGTTCAATGTTTAATCTTCTGGATTAATACCATTTCGTAATTAAGCAACACTATAGTTAAAATGTTTTCACCTCCAAGGCAAAATATATGTATTGCACAAAAAGTGAAGTATAGATTGGAATACACCAAAAATTGACCATGCATTCAGCCATGAAACATCGATGGACATTATGCTTTTCGCACAGTATTTGCAGCAAATTTTAGAAGTGGGGATGTACATAGGGACTCATGTTGTTGCTTACAATTTACCTGTCATACATGTACTATATAAAGATACATATGTGGGCATGTGGCAGAACGATGTGATAGAGCACACTGCTAGTGAAAAGCATATAGATATTGGGAAAATTAAGAGCACCCACAGCAGATTTAGCTCTGGAGTACTTTAAGCCAGCTACTCGTTTCCCGCAAGCTACCAATGCTGAAGCATTGTTTGTGAGTTTTCCTGTTGAATGTAACCTGCGTTTCTCAGTTGGAGATCAGCAACAGTGACATTGAAAGAGTATTTCCTATTGTTCGGAAAAATAAGACAAATTTTAGTGCATCTTTATGTGCTGAATATTTGTAACAATATTAATCACCAAGATTAAACAACAGGCAAGAAGTCTGAACTGTTTTGAAAACAAGTTTATCATAGCCCAGTTGAGGTAGTCCACAGCATCATATTATGACAAATAGCTTGAAGTGTGTGTATATCAGTAAGTTTGGCTGCAAATAAATTTGTACATGTAATTAGTGTAAATAATGTTTTATTTTTATTTTGGGATTTTCATATAATACAGTACTGGCCATTAAAGTTGATTGAGCTAGTGTCATGGTATAATTTTTCACTGATTGTGTTCAAAATTCACTAATTTGTATCCCTCTTTTCACTAATTGTGAGTCTGGAGGGTTGGCAGCTCTGTAAGCAATATAAGAAAATAATGGTTTCTTACCAGCAATTTATAATGTTTTGTTTATTTTATTCTTGTTTAGAATTCAGGGATATTAGAGAAGAAAGGTTTTAGTTTCTATCTGCTGCCTCAATATTCTAATCAGTTTTAACACCTGTTAAATGTAGACAGAAATAGTTACCGTATATACTCGCTTATAAGCCAAATAATTTAGGAAAAAATAAAGGCCTGGAAGAAAAGGGGGTTGGCTTATCTGCGGGCCAGTGTCTAAACTTGACAGTTTTTAAGTCTTTTTGTTGATTACTGTAAAGGCTGTAAATCTTGGGACACGAAAAAATAATTTTTTCTGTGTCCTAAGACATATGCATGTAAAAGAAATCATTTTTGGTGACCCGACACTTATTAAACTATCAGGTACTATGATTGATTTTGTTATTATATTGCATGTGTGTATTTTCTGAGTACTCCAACACGAAATTAAATAAAGGTAAATACAGACTTCATAATTCGTGGTCATATTAGATGCAGATCTTGCTTTATTCATTGTTTCAACCAAATTGCATTCTTCCAGATAACATTTCAGCTAGTCCTTAATAGCTGTTTCATTTATGTTGAATCACGTGCTCACGAGTTACTCATTCTCAGTGATATAAGTGATCCTACAAACCGAGGTAATAGGTATGAAAAGGTACACATGTTTAATTGTACAAGGCACATAACCAGCATAAATTACATGTTCACAAAGAGTAGTAATAATAAAGGCTAAAATTCTCATTATAGATCAACTAAGATCATCATCAGTCTATGTTAGTTTTGTATTTTAGCTGAACAACATCATAACTTTCCACACAATTGAAAACGTGATGTTTCGGCATCTCCTTTGTTGATAGTTGGTGGATTTGTCTTTCATTTTTCGACAGCAATACAGGCCAATTAATCATTAAAACCCCAAAACTGGCTTGTGTTAAGAGGGAATTTTGACTGGCAACTATACAAGTACATTGATGTGTAATTGCCTTTCATTCCATAATATTAGCACAATTACTGTAGTTTTGTAAAACGGGATAAGGCATTCCTGTAAACTTTTCAAATGCTTAGTAGGGAGACTGAATAAAAAAATAGAGAGATTGAAACCTAAAGCAGGCGGTTTTTCGTGGCATTTTTAAAGCCTTGTTTTCACTAAATATTGATTGATCTTCGGGTCTAATATAGGTGAAATTTGCAAAGGACGCTCTGTTTCTCCCTGTGACGTACCTTATTTTCCCCCAGGACACGCTCCAAATTTCATATTCTGGTCAGCTGTGGCCAAACTGCACAATAGCTAAAGGTTAGTCTTAAATAAACAAGCAAGAAAGCCAGCACGACTAATTAAAAGTTAATCCTTATCAATGCAGCTATTTTGTGACAACGACTAGCCCTCCGTCAAGATTCAAAGAAACCATGTTATACACTACCGTGTGTTCCACAAGCACCAGCAATTGATTGGCAAATAAAGGATTACCAATTGTGTTGAACTAAAGGTACCTAAGTAGGCAGCGTCAAGGTACCGTACATGTGGCAACTATTTCCCCTCGTATATCCGTCCTTATTCCCTTATTGTCAGCTCGTAAGGCATTTAGTATTGTTTACTATAAAACATATGTATTCCGAATTAGTTTTTTGAGGACATATATGCTGCATGGTGTGTATTTTCATTCCTTTTAATTTAACGATGGTAATTAAAGTTCATATATACGGTATAAAAATGCCAGGTGCTCACTCATGTAAGTTTGGTGGGTGGGAATGGAGCTACAGCATATGGAGCTACAGCATTCATGGTGATCATAATTGGGACTGAAATTAATTGCTGACAATTTTATTGTTGTGGTTTATTTTTTGTTCTGGTTTATTTTCTGAGTTTTATATTATTCTAGATGAAAAAAATCATAAAATTTATGCGAATAATGTTTCAACTTGACATCTATTTAGTAAAGAAGTGAATTCTTTCAAGTCAAGTAATTATTTTGTCACGACAATATTCACAGGTGATACAACAGAACATGGCTTCCATGGATTGCATATGATATATCTATCTATGTAGAACTTCTCTTTTTTAGGAGAAATGAAGATCGAAGACAAAATATAATAATCAGGAGTTCTCTGCAAAAATTGGGAGATGTTATGAAATCAGGAGGTAGGCGTGGAGTGACCCCAAAATTCGTGATTTTTTTTTTCTCCCGGCATGAGAGTTGACAGGGATAGTGTAAGGTTGCTTACATCAAAGCAAACTACAACTCAGCTTTTACAGTATTAGCATAATTTTCGAAGGATTATTCTGAAACTTCATTATTGTATTTTGGAGATATCATTAAAGTTTCATGCAGTGGTGTCCATGATTTGACTCCAAGGGATGTACTTCATTCAGCACGTGTTCAAACCTACAATGTACATGCAGTGGTGCCATTATGTAAATACATTCAGTAGCCTAATTGTGAGCATTGAATCAAACGGTGTTGTTGTCCGTTGTGTTGTCATACTGGGATCAAATTTTAACGAGTTAGGTATTTACAATTTCAAGGCAAAATAAAAATGTAATTATTGGTGCACCGATATAAAATGTCCAATGCAATAATGCATTAACAAACAATAATTTGAGTCAAAAGGGAGAGGTAGTGTTACAGCAACTTGCAATTGCTCAATTCTTGTCATTGTTTGATCAAATTATACACAAATCTAAATCAGGCAGAAACAGTAAGAAAACAGAAAATTAAATCACTTTTCAAACAAGTTTATACCATTTCTTTTTAATGATCATACATGCCAAGCCCGAGTTAAGTGTACGTGTACTTTTTGTTAATTAAGTTTGCCTAAATAAATGCATTTCAAACTTACTGCGTGCATCTTGTGATGTGTCAGAGTTGTGGGTCGGCTTATACACCGATCATGCGCTATTTAGTGTTTATACCTGTTCTGTTTCGGGGGGTCAGCTTATACGCGAACAGGCATATACGCGAGTATGTACAGTAATTTTTTATTCTGTGATAGGCATTAAGCAGATTCAACATTGTGCTTTTGGATCGACATGGGGTTTTCACCAACAGACTTTTTATTATGTCTAGTTAGTCCGAATTGAAAATAACAATGATCTGACTTCCTGTATGTCTGCCATAGTGACTGTCTTGTAAAGTCATTTCTACTCCTCCTGGATTGCTGGTCATATTGACATGAGGTTTTCATCAGGAGACTTGTAATGATGGTTTCTGCTCTTACATCTTATATAGCCACCATGGTAGCCAGCTTGAAAATATTATCACAGCTCCCCATAAATGGAAAATTATATTGAAATGGGATTTTTTTTCCCCAGAAGACTTATTTTTATGGCTAGGAGGTACTAAATGACAAAGATGCAAATCTGACTTCCAGTATGGCCACTATAGTGGCCTTACTTGATAATCATTATTGCTACTCTTTCAGGATTATTGGTGATACCAATGGAGTTTTCACTAGAAGACTTCTTTTGATGGCTAGTAAGCCTGCCACATTTACATACGTAATCAGGGTCATTTCATGTTAGACCTATAAACATCTGCAATAGCTGCATTCAATTAAACAACAAACAGAGTTGTGAGCATTCCAAATGTTTTATTTTCCCAAAATAGCTGTATAATCACTGTATTGGCTTTGCATTCTAGTCAGCTTTCAGCAGTCTTTACACTAGGAAGTAACTTTTGAGATGACTGCTTCTCCTTGGCATGAGCCCCAGTGACTAAACTGGTCAAGCCTGTGATATAATAAAGTGGTGTTCTGAACATTTTGTAAACAGTTTAGTCATGGAATACACACTTTATGAGTTTTACTGTACGTGTAGAACTGATGGTTATGGAAATTTATGTACCAGAACAGATTCAACTAAGTTGCATATATAATGCTAAATTTGATTCATGCTTTAATCTTTTTAACATGAATGTCATTTATGGAATCGTTAGAGCAGAGAGAGCAATATAAACTGTCTTGATGAAGTCGCTGGATACATGTAGTAGGTGTTGCTCAGACAGAATTTGAGCAGAAGCTTAGAGCAGCAAGTAAATAGTTGTATCAAGTAATGTTGGGGAAAATAATTATTTTTGGACTTGATTAAGAAGATTTTACTTTTGCTACAGTATCTTGAATGAAACAAGTCACATTTGTCACAAATTGGAGGTTATAGCATGCAAGTGGATTAATTCATGCTCAAACAGAATTGATTTGTGTTCCAGTGGTTGTGTAAATGTTAACAATTTTAGAAAAAAACATTTTCATATTTTGGCATAAGTGACAGAAATGTATACACTATAGCACTCACTTGTTCTGATTTTATTTTGAGTTCCTTTTTTTGGTGCTCTGTTTATAATCCCCAGCTACAATCAGATTGCCCCCTCCCCCTTTTGTTTTGAACATTAAAAAGGAACAGTGCCCACATGAACTAAATCTTAAATGCAGTGCACTATATGGTCCAGAAATAAAGATAATTGGCAACACTATTAGCAGACAATGTAGCATCTGTGTGCTCCAAGATTTCTTTCTCATCTGCCGTTTCAATATATGTGTCAATTTGCATTCTCAATCTGACATACGTCAAGTACCCAGGTGAACAGTATCTTGCATGCTTTGGTTCCTTGTAAGAGTTACTGCCACTTTTAACTAGCAACTGTATCAAATCTATTCACTTTTTCCATGTTATGGTCATCATTTGAAGATGTGCATTTCAACAAATTAATGTTCTCCTACAATTTAATTTAGAGCTAATTTGCTCTTTTTGCCTTGCAGATGAATGTAGTATATTAGGCATGTGCAGCCAACGGCCCACAACCTAGTTTTATCTGCTTATTTATATGATAGGGTTTGGCTTAAAAAGTGCTTATCTGGCCTGTACCTTGAAGGAAGTTGCACATGCCTAAAGTATATGATAGAACCTTCTTAATGCAAATGGTCCTGTAGTTTCAGATGGATCACTGTAAAACTTGGTACATATGATGGACATATCAGAAGGTGCACATAATGACAAATTCTTAGCAATGTTTGTCTGAGTTGTTACCCTCTTTGACTTGCAACTGGATGCAGAATATGACAGAAAATTATGATTGCAACTACTCCCCCAATATTCAGTTGATTGTTTTGAAACTTATTACATATTATGGTCAAAATCAAAAGATGTGCATGTTGACGAGTGCTTGTATATGCACTGTTTATTCCTCTGACTGAGGAGCAGATGGCATATAATGATAGCGATAGTCATATGTAGACAAGGTGGTTTCATTCTACAAAGTTTTACAACACTAGGCAGCATTAAGAGGTTAGTGTTAGGACTGGTCCGCCTCATGTCAGGATAATGTGACTGGGTGGGACATCATGCTACATATCTGCAGCATGATGCCTCAGTGCTAGACATCACTATAAACTGCCACACTGCAAACATTGTAGCGGTATGACTGAAAAATTGTTAAAGCAACATTTAAAATCCAAATCACACACACACACACACACACACACACACACACACACACACACACACACACACACACACACACACACACACACACACACACACACACACACACACACACACACATTTTGCCGAAACCTGTCAGTTTTATTAGCAGTAATACATTACCAGCTGTTATTGTGTTCCTATATCCTGGTGCTTGTACCCAAAGCAAAAAAAAATTGTGTGTTACCAGTCGACAGACCAATCCATGTTTTTCATTACCGACCTTAGCACTTTTTCCCAGCAGGGTTTAAAAAATTAAATACAAAAAAAGTTCCAGAAATTAATTGGTGCATCTGATATAGCCAGTTTTGCCCAGTACTTAAAGCACTTAGTACATTATATATACTGATTATTATAATGTTTAAAAATATTTAAAACTAGTGCAGTAGGAAACATATATTGGGGGGGGGGGTCCGATAGACTTCTTATGATACCTTATTGGTCCTAAATGAAAATTGTGCCAGTCATACATCCAATATGGCAGACATGATGGCTGTTGTAGAAATCTTGTCACTACTCCCGCTGCATGGATGATCATTTTGAGATGTTGTTAATATCTACAGACTTCTAGTGATGTGTTCTTTTATTAATGAACATTGTGCCAATCTGACATCCAGTGTATAAACCACAGCAGCTAAATTGAAATTATTGTTATCACTGAAGAATATTATAGATGGTTTAGCACTTGGCAATTAAAAGGAAGAAATAGTCTTGAATTTCAGGAAATTCTTTTTGCCCAGTAGAGCATCAGTCCCTTCAAGAGGCTCTTATTGTCCCACTCTTTTGGTCAGGTGACTTAGGAGAAAGTGTGGACCTTTGGCAAGATAGTGAAAGAAAAAGGTTTCCCACCTCTCTATTCCAAAACCTGTGTCCAAAACCTTTGGAATCATCAGATGCTAGGAACTTCACTGTTTTGAAGAGACTGACATGAGCACAGCCTATATCAGATGTGCTTTTGTTCCCTCCTTCAGTGTGTGTGGTCTATCTCCTCATCAAATCTGTGGCTCATAGTCCATTTTCCCATGTGGCCTCTTAAGCCAGCTAGATTGGCCTGTCTCTCCATGAGGTCTTTCAAGACTTAGAATGCTAGTTAGCTTGCCTGGACTGCCAATAACTTTTAAGCTGCTGCCTTTAGTCAGATGAAGGAGGAATTATTATCATTGGCTGCATTGTTGCAGAAATTGTTGTAGGCCATTGTCAGGACATGCAGATATTGAGACATATGATTTTGATATGCTTGGCACTGTCTGCAGAGCTTAACACTTCCCTAGGAATGCCATCTTGGAGACATCAGAGATTTTGCTGGCAAGTGCCCTTTGCATGCTGCTTCTTGGATATGGTACTGGTTCAGGCTAAATGATCCCATCCTGGATGGTCCACAGCTTCCCTTCCATAATATTTTAAGCAGGGGAATGAACAGAATCATCAGATGCAGTTTAAAACTCATTTCTGACCATTTTTCTCATGAAGTCAAATATCCCCATGCTCTTCTTTATAGAGGAAGACCATTATTCCGAAGGAGTTGCATCCTGTTTTACATATTCCTCCTCTTAATGTTCCTGTAGGTGCCATATTGAGCATTTTTTTTTCCAAAGGCTTGGTTGCACCACAAATGATGTTTGGGTCCTTTCCACAATTGGGGAGTTAATGGCCTACAATACTATCTTTCAGTGACTCCCATTTTGTTCCAGACTGGTGTCTCTACAGGAAGTATATCCATCTTTGGGAGATTGCAGAAGAAAAAATGGCAATCATCTGGGATTTTATTCATGGATCTTTCTGTTTTCAAAAATGGGGAACAGTTTCAACTCATGATCAGTCTTTTCCCATTGAATAAGTTGCTTATGAAAAAACCTTCACCAGCGTGATAGGTTTAATATTGACACATTTACAGTCCTTAGGGAGTTCCTATCATGCAGTATTTCAACAACGGTCTAACGCACATCATCCTCATGTGCCCTTCTAAATGATCTGTGTTTCTTTTGGAAGACAGTGTCTTGTCTAGGCCTACCTCCCAATCATGAGAAGTTGGGATTTCATTTGCATGGGGATAAATCTTCTTGCTTATCAAAGAACAGCCAATGCTCCTTGTTGGGTGAGAAAATACACGTACTTGCTCTTATAGCACAACTGGATGAGAAGATTTCAATGTCTGCTGTTACGTGTAGGCTCGTACAAAAATAACAAGAGAAAAGAGTGAAGCCAACAAGCTTTGTATATTTTAACAAAATAATTTATTTCCCTAGAAAACAATGTAAAAATTGGAAATAGGACTTACAGTTTGTGAATATAATCCAAAATTTAATCCTAAGATTGGAAAATACAAGCCCTATCACTAAACAGTTCTAATAAAATCCGGGTTCGAATATCGATGAAATTCCAATATGGAGGCGATGACGTCAGATGAGACCGTTGTACTGGTGGTAACAGATCCTTGATTGAATCACAGTTTATGTTTCCATATAACTCCAGAATAAATTTCCACTGAATTTCTTTCTCCCAGAACTTTTTATAAAAAAGTACACTTGTTTAGTTTTCTAGAGAATAAATTATTAAATTTCAAAAACAAATGAAAATCAAACTGGCAACAACAATTAGAAACACCTTATTCCCTCAAGGTGTTAAGAACGACTCTGACTCGATCTAGCAGAAAATGGCTGTTCTAAGACTCAATTTTAGATCACATGGTATTCCACGTGATAGGCTACCAGTTTGTAGCAAAGACCTATCTGTGGGAAAGCCAATAGTAGACTTGTTCCCAATGAAGCTGAACATCAAGCTCCATCTTTGGGTATTTCTAGTTCCATACCAGAGGGCATGGATGGTGGATATCTTGAGTTTGAGGTTGGATTGACTTCCCAATTTTCAGAATAATCTTATGGTGTCTTCCCAGAGCCAGGACTTCCAAGTCACGCTCATCCTGATAAAGCCTCTTTGGCCCCAGTGATTGTGGTAAAATAATCTCGACCTGCAGGCTGACAACACCAGGGATTTACCACCGAGGGATCTGCTGCCACTACACAGAGGGTTACTCATGCACAATATGTCACCAATTCTCCTTCAGTTGTTTAGCTACTGTTAATCAGGGGATTAGCCCATCAGGTAGCAGTTTTTAGCTCTAATGATCTTAGACCAGGTGAGCTTAATTGGTGGCCTGTTGTTTGTCATCTGTACTTCGGCACAGGTTTGTTACTGCTACTCCTAAACTACTTGGAGGAGTGTCATGAAACTTTACACGCACGACCAATGGTCTGGTTACTCCAAAATGTGCATGGAATTTCACTAAGTAGGTCTCAGCAGCCATCTTGAAAATATTGTTGTCACTTCTCCTTCTGAATCATCAGAATGGGGTTTTCATTTAAAGACTTTTTATGATATTTAGTTTTGTCCTAAATCAAAATAATGCCAATCTGACAACAAATATGACCACAACAGCATCTATCTTAAAACTCTTGTTATGGCTTCTCCTGAAAGAATGGTCATATCAACATGGCGTTTTCACTACTGACTTGTTATGATGTAAAGTTGGTCCCTAATTTAAAAATCTTTTTATTGCTGAAAAATACCCAGTGCTCAAAGAATTTTTTTTTTTTTAGACACAGGCCCAGGGCTGGTGACTATAAAAAGAATCACAATCCCTGACTCGAATTCCACAATCCCAGGTTACATTTAAATGCATCTGTCCAGTATGGGCGGTAATGCTTAATCAACACAAATCAACTGTGCAAAACACTCTATAGTTCTTAAGCTCTTCTAGTTGTTCCATTTGTGTTTCTGAAGTTTCAACACCATTATGTAGAGATCACCAAGAAGTTCTTGCATGCCAGAACAATGCGTACTTGTATCTGTCATATCACTTTTACCAATGTCTGACTTAAGCTTCTTGCAAATTGGCTGATTATCCTTAGCAGCTGAATTCACAAAGATAACTGCTTGGGCAGCTGTGTTAAAGGTAGCAATTCTGATTGCCCACTGTCACCCGCAGATAAGTGATTATTGTCATGTTCAGCTTTCATGCAAACAATGATTTCCAATGCATTCTGCAAAATTTTGGAAAAATTTCATGCCTTCATGCATCACTGAGATAAGGTAAGGCTTTAAAACATGGATCCAAGGCAGAAGGTATGACGAGAGTTTCCTCTTGATGTGTGTATCTGTCATTGACCACAGTCCTTTTCATCAGGATTATTACTGTAGTGTCGTCATCACATTGTTGAAAAATGCTGTCAATAAGTTTGCGATGAAGAAGCATGATAATAGAAATGGTTGTAACTGACTCGGCGCAAAGAGTGGTTGTCACCACAAAGAGGTTTTAGACAAGCCATTACGTCGTCAGCAAGGCAAATGTCATCATCTGACAGTTTACTCAAATCATTCTCTTTATTTTACCAAGATTTTTTGTTATCTCAAAACAGCAATTACTGCACGCTGCATTTCAAAAAACCTTGAAATCATGTTATAAGCACTAAGAGTGTTTCTGTCGATTCCCTTTCATTCTAATCCTCTTAAGTTATGGAAAAATCATGATCACTTATTTCCAAGATTAGCTGAGCTTGCTAAATACTAATAATGCATCCCAGCAACAAATGTCCCTTCAGAGATACAGCAAATGCGCAACCTTCAGCCCTGAAACCATATTATATTGATGCTCATCTTCTTAAAAAAAAATGAAGTCAGTTCCTTCATGTGATTTCAGTGGCAATTCAATTTGAATTACACTGAGTAAATTGACAATGAAAAGACCAATCAGCAGTGTTATGCATTTGTGTTTATGAAAACAGTTAATCACAAAATGTTCAGACAAAAGACTTCAATTGTACCACATTTTATTTCTTTGTTTGATTGCAACTATTGTACGGCATTTTATTCAGTTTCTCAATTGTATTTTAATTATGTAATTAAATAATTTTAATTACTTTTTTGCAGTTTGTGTTCATTTTATTTCAGTAAATTAATAGTAATATGTAATCCTTTCTTAACTTGATATATTACAACAATATTGCAATATTTCACATAATATTATAATATATTGCATTAACATTTTTAATTCAATAACCACCCCAAACCTCAGGACATCCAAGATGGCCATGATAGTGGCCATCAAGAAAATATTGTTATCCCTTCTCTGTAAGAAGAATGGGTGTATTGACATGGAATTTTCACTTAAAGATTTATTGTCATGTTTATTTGAACTTGAATAAAAACGGAGTCCCTTGGGCATTCAGTAAGGCCACAGTGACTTTATCCTTTAATTATCACTATCCTCCCTAGTGGAGGGTTATATTGACACGGGGTTTCAGCTAGAAGACCTTTTATGATGTCTAGTTCATCCTAAATGGAAAAAAAAAGGTGCCAATCTAACATCCATTATGGATGCCACGGCAGTAATCATGAAAATCTTGTTAATGCTACTCTTCCAGAAAGGATGGTTTTATTTAATATGGAGTTTCACTCAAGGACTCGTTACAGTGTCTAGTTGTTCCTAAATAAATAAGTGCTCCTTGGATGCCCAATGTGGCCTCAGTGGTGGTCATTTTGATAATCTTGTTACTGCTATCACCATTGCAAAGGTAATATTGACAGAGTTTTCACTAGAAGTCTTTTTGTACATTCTGGTTGGTCCTAAATGAAAATGTTACTGATCAGTTGTGGCATCTTGAAAATCTTGATATCACTGATTCTCTCGAAGGGATGGTCATATAGAATTTTTATTTTTTACTAAAATGCTTCTCACTGTGTTGTTATTGTTCCAGAATGAAATAATGACAATATGATCTCCCAAATTAAAAAAAAATCTTAATAAAGCTGCTTCTCCTAAATGGATGGCCATTCTATTTAAGTATAAAGAAGAGATGCTTCTGTCATGCAGTATATAGTTTTGTTCCTAAAATGATGTTGTACAAACCTCCAAAATGACTGGCTTGATGGCGATTTAGAAAATGTTTGAAAGGCTGTTTTTCATCAGTGTTGTATTGACCTTGAATTTTCGCTTAAACGCTATAGCCAGATATATCTTACTCTGAATAATTATAGTGCTTCTCTGACCTCCAACATGGCACATAGTGATGATATAAAATTTCTCGTTATCAATACTTCTCTTGTAGAATAGTGTAGATCTTACTGCTAATATATTCAAATATTCATGAAGAAGCTTTAAAACTCCTGACATTGGGGTCAAGTCTGAGGTCATTGCTTGAATATTTATATTTCATTCAGTTATGAATACAACGACTGCACATACTACAAGTGAACTTAGCAAACTCACTTTGTGCATATATTTAAGGAATACCTTGAATAATGCCAAATGAAAAATTTCATTTCTTTATCCCAAAAAATACTTTAGATTTAACCAGATTTAGTAAGTAGGTATATCTTGACAATTTTTTGGTTGGTTTTTAGACTTATTAACTTTTATCTTGCTGAGGAAATGGGAGCCAAGTGCCTTTCCTAAAGACACACGGAGGCAACTGACTAGGTCAGACATGGGCGCCATGACCCTTGGATTATGAGACTGATGTTTTATCACCTTATCTACCATGGTTCCACTTACATTTTCTGAGACAAGTCTAGTGATATTTTTTATCAGTGATATGCGGTTAAAAACTAACAGCCATGACAGAGAACTGTATACTGTACTGCCTTTACATGTTTCTTTTGAAGATGTCAGCTTAGACATTGTTACTGAATTTACTATGCTAGAGTCATCACTAGTTTTTTTTTCTATATTCATTAGTTCAAAAAATGAAAAGACAGAAGAAATTAACTTGCCTTGGATTCCTTGAAATTCTTTTCAGCCTGAAGAACATTAGTCCCATAGAGGGACTGTTGTTTGGAAGACTGTAGATTGATCTCCATTATTAAAAGTCTGGTGGAATGCAGGAGAGGCAGGAGTACACTTACTTGAGAAAACTGCTTAACATTCCTCTAGTTGACTTTTGCACAAGTATGAACACTTGACCATTGGTAACCTTGCTAGACAAATTGCAAGGTCCACTGCTAATTTTCTTACAACCCATTTTATTAATAATTTTTGTCTTTCAGGCTTATGAGCGGATGAATGTTGCTGATGCATTAGTTAGCAAGACTTTTGAACCTGGTACTGTTATAATTAAACAGGTATGTATTTACTTTGTTGCCTAACCTTCGTAACTTGGAATGTCAAGAGTAATATTTTTTGTCTTTATGGAAACAAAGTTGAGGTGACTCCTTGATCATGCAAAAAGTGCAGTAGTTCTTGAAAACATGCAGATGCTATTATGTGTGTCAACTAAATACTTCAGTATCAAGGAAAAGGACTTAAGGACCATGCCAAGGAGAATGAACTTCTAGAGGATAGGAGAAATATTATGACATGACGTTAAAGGCAGATTGTTATTTCTACTGTCAGTTATACCACTTAGACTTTGTTCCTTGAGCATCAGATTTACCACTTTTTGTACAGTAGAATGGCAAAGTTGGTACATACCATTTTGGGGTGATTTTGTAATGCAGACATTGTGAATGCCACTGTACCTGAAGATGTGAAAGTTATTGAAATTGACATAATGATGAAGACATTCTTCTTGGAGAAGCTAGGAAGGAGCTTCTGAAGTTGAAGACAGGGTCACAACACTGAGAGATTCTGAGAATCTGTTCATGTTATTGTGCAGTAGCAAAGTACCTCATCAACAGACTTCCATTTAAAAAATATGTTGTTTAACTCATTTTCCCCTGGAGATTCTTTCATTTTTGCCTGAAATGGGGGTAGGAAATGTATATTTTTGGTTACTTCTTATTGCATCCAAAACACATCCATTTCTGAGAGATTTTTGTTTAGGTGTATAAAGATATTGTTTTTGTTTGACTATTTCATCCACAGATGTGCAGAAGGGTGAAAATTGGATTTTTTTTCTTTTTCATTGGACCCATAATTCTTGTTTCCTGGTCCTTTCTTTATACTCCATGTCAAAACTGAGTTGCTCATCTGTCCATGTGCAATTTGGACTTTTCTGCTTTAGACTTGAAGACAAAAAGTATAAAATCCAGAAACAAGCTACATTTCTGAAACTGTAAATTTTGGCCTGAAAAAGTCACCTAAACCCTCGAAAATTGGTGAGTGCATATATCTCAACAAAAGTAACTCTGCCATACCAAAAGTAGTCACAGTGATCCCATTTTTATGCTTGAATGACTTGTATTATCAGATTTCTGTTACACCCTCAATATCTTGGACCCTATATCACTTAAAATCATGAAAATTGGTATGTTGATACCTCACAGTGAAAGTAGCTTAACCATACTAAAACTAATTCAGAATGATCCAATTTTCATGTATGGCAAACTTTTGTATTTTCTGCTTTCTGTTTGTTACACCCTGAGTATGTTATGATATGTGGATGCATCTCAAGGAAAGTTACTCAGCCATCCAAAAACTAGGCAAATTTTACCTAATTTTTAGGATTGCGTGAATTTCGTATTTTCAACTACTTTGCACATTGCATCCTCAATACCATTGACCTTATTTTGCCTACACCTGAAATGTGATATGTGGATGTATCTCAATAACTCAACATTAACAAAAGTAATTCACTAACTTAATTTTCATTATTGAGTGAATGTTGTTTTATTCCTTGCAATTTGTAAGCAACTTCAAATGTGCTCCTATTTGCAAGGGGATTTGTGTTTGTGAAAAGCACCTTGTTATTAGGCTGATTTGAACGACATTGGGTGTGAAGCTTTTTATGGTGGGAGACATTAGCTATGTTCTTGTTTCACTTTATAGTTTTTGGCATGTGAGAATCAATTATAATGTGATTTCACATCATTAAATACTGTATTTTGCATTTAAGTGCCCTCATGGGACACCAGTTTGTTTAAAATCCTTCAGTATAACAGTTATAATACAAGTTTTTCTATTGCTTCCATGAACTGTCTTATATCTTCACCACATCAGTTGCTACAATCTGTGCACCTGTCCCAGAGATAGAACAGATTGTTTGTTTTTTTTTAGCATTGGATCTCTTTCCAATCATTAGAAATTAATAATCAATACATGAAAAGAAAAATAAGTGAAATTCTTTCTTTGTTTTAGGGTGATGAAATTGCTGATTGTATGTACATTGTAGAAGATGGTGAAGTAAGGATTACAGTAAGAAACAAGGTATGTGTTGCCCAAATCATAAAAAAAATTTTTTCCCCATTTTTTTGAGATTTGTTGATATTTTTTCTTAATAATTCACTTGCCCCTTAACATGTTAGGCTTTTTTGCATGGAAAAGTCTTGTTGCATTTGATCCTTGAACTAGCAAGCAGTTAGAATATTTATAATTAAAAGAACACAGATTTGTCATTATATTACATGAACTTGTATGCTAATGTATAATTTCTTATTGAGTTTTTTGAAGGTATTTATCACTTGTTCAGAATGATACATTTGAACAGAAGCATGCTTATGAAAACAGAATTTTTATATTTAAAAAATTTAGCTTTTATAGAAAATAAAATGTTTATTTAGACTTAAAATTATAGTTCAAAGACAGAAGTGGCAGTAACTGTGATAATTTCACTGTTTGTAATGGAACAATTAAGACATTTCATGACATGTATTGTAAATATAAAGGCAAAGATAAGAAATATATTTATTACCTAGCAAATACCTGGCTGCAGCTGTGACTTTATTACTGTCAGAGACATGAGAGTAGATACAATTCATGATTATTTTTTTTTCGTGGTTTTTTTGTGTGAACTCTTCAAAGACTTCATGTAACCCAGGTGTCACTTTCATAAGGGAAACAATTTGTCAGCCTTAATTCTTTGAATATCTAGAGTTTATTTCTGTCTATCCTACCCCATCCAGGATCTTAACTTCCAGACTCATATTTGGCTGACCTAATTGACCTTGTGGGCAAGTAAAAGAACATTAATTACATTGGTTTACTAAGCTTACAAAAACAATGACTTGCACATATACTTAGTACTTAGTTAAATTTCATTGAACAAGTTTATTGTATGACATTGATTTTAAGGTCAAATGTCTTGACTTCAGTCGTGAGCTGTACTGACTTATTAGCATGATAATGCAAATGATCATGAATGGGTCTTTATAATTAATTTAGTGTGTGAATATATCAGAATAATACCTAGCATGATACCAATTTCAATAACTTTTATTTTTGCCTCCTAGAAATATTACTTGTAGATTTAACCAAACTTAGCATGTGGTTATATCTTGACATTGTCTGAGACCAATTCAGTTATTTTCTATCCATTACATCAGGTTCAAGGTCAAAGGCCATGACAAAAAAATTCCTACTGCACTTTCAGGAATCTTGTGAAAATGTTAACACAAACATATAAGAATACTGTTACCAAATTTTGATGTGTTTGAGTTTCTCATGAATATCAGAGATGGTTTCAATACTTAGCAGTTGAAAAGGAAAGAACTTTTTCTGGAAATTCTTTTTGGCCAATAGAACATAGATCTCTCAGGGGACTCTTGTTGCACAACTCCACTAAGTGTACAGTCTTTAGGTTAGTTATATTGTATTCAGTTTTGATGAATTAATGAGAAAGTATGTATTCTCAATGGTGACAAGAATATCTAATAGTAAGAACTTTACATTGAAGTCTCTGTGGAACCATGACATTCATTTAAATACTCATATTATTAGTAGATGGAACAAATTTACTCTTTAAATGTGCTACTTAATTTCATTCTTAACAATGCAGGGCACAGTCCATTGTTGTAGATGTGTGTGTATACTTGTACATAAGATATATATGATCTTTTATGTTTACAATGCTTTTACTTTATATCTGGTTTTTAATGTAGATATATGGATTATATAGTTGGAAATAAAGAATTCTTCTCTTATCTTAGCATTATTTTGGAAACTAAAATCACAGAGAAAATGAAACCTAGATTCAGAGAATCTGTTAGCTCAACCGGCCATAGACCCAAAGAACTTGTGAGGTGGTCTTTTATCCAACATTCATCTGTTAGCACATTTTGTATTGCTGCTCCTCCTAAACTATTTGCAGGATTGCCATGAAACTTTACACACATTCATCCCGTGGTCTAGTTGGTCCTAAATGAAAAAGGTGCTGCTCAGACTTCCAATATGGCCACCACAGTGACTATCACTACTTGTCCAGAATAGATGGTCATATCAATATGGTGTTTCCCTAAAAAAGAGTCTAGTTGATCCAAAATTGAAAATGGTATCCACCTGACATCCAGTATAGCAGCAATGTCAGCCATCTTGAAAATCTTATTTTTACTTCTCCTGAACCAAAAGTCATATTGACATGGGTTTTTTTATTTCTTCAGTCAAAGGCTTCTTACAATGGCTAGTTGGTCCTAAATGAATATGGTGCCAATCTGATGCCCAATATGGCTCTCACAGCAGCCATCTTGAAAACTTCAATATTGCAACTCCTGAATGGATAGTCATATCAACATGGTGTTTTCACTAAAATACTTCTTGTGATGTCTAGTTGGTCCTAAATAAAAATAGTAATGCACAGACTTTTAATATCGCAACCACAATGGTCATTTTGAATATCTGTTAGATTACTTTTCCTAGATGGCCGATCATATCAATATTGTGTTTTCAGCAAAAGACTTCTTATGATGGCTAGTTAGTCTTAAATGGCACCCATAATCTTACTGTTACTTCTTCAAAATGGAAAGTTCTATCAGCATGTGGTCCCACCAGAAGACTTCTTATAATGTGGTTGTTGTTGTTGTTGTAGGGTTTAACGCCATTTTTCAGCACAAGATAGGCTATACATGGCAGCCAGTATAAATGGTGGAGGAAGAATCCAGGAAAATCCCAGAAAGAACCACCAACCCACAGGAAGCTACTGGCAAGCTTTCTCACATAACCACATTAGCCGAATCCGAGACTTGCACCCATGTAGACAGAGGTCAGATGGCAGCGATCAGTAATGGTGAGCGCTTCAGACCACTTGGCCACTCTGGGCCCCACTTGTAATGTTTTGTTGGTCCTAAATTAAATTTATGCCTATCTGATATCCAATATGGCCACCATGGTGGTCATATTGAAAATCTTGTTATTGCTATAATTAAATGGAAAGACATTTTGACATGGGGTTTTCATCAGAAGGGTTCCTATGGTGTCTAGATGGTCCTAAATGAAAATGATGCAAACAGACCCTCAGTATGGCCATGATGGTAGCCATATTAAAAATATTGTTATCTCTTTTTCTAAATGGATGGCTATATCAACATGGGGTTTTCACCAGTAGGCTTTTTTTTGATACCTTGTTAGTCCTAAATGAAGACAGTGCCAATTCTACATCCAGTATGAATGCCATATGGCTGTAACTACTTTCCCTGAAGGGATGGTCATACTGAAATGGGGTTTTCATCAAAGACTTCATATGGTATCTACTTGGTCCTAAATTAAAATGGTGCCAATCTGATATCCAGTATGTCCACCACAGCAAACAAATTTCCAAATCTTGTTATTTGAAGAACATAACAGATGGTTTCAACACTTGGCCATTAAAATGAAGAAATGGTTTTATCTTGAATGCCTGATAATTCTTTTCACCTAGTAGAGCGTCAGTTTGTGAACTTGAATGCATGCAATTGGCATTGATGACAAACTTTTTGTTACAGCTGCAGACTTTGAATTTACTTGGTAGGGAAAAGATTGCTATTTTTGGACAATAATCATAAATTTGATCTTATAATGAGCAGATTTAAAATTTTGTATATCACATGATGAAAATACTGATTTCATATGATGGAACTGCAGAGTAGTGTTGTGAAAAGACTGAAATACTGCTGGTTTCTTGAAATATTACATTTTAGTATTTGCATGTCGTTATATCATTTGTGACAGCATAAGTGTTATATATGTACAGAAAATATGATGCGAGTATTATTAAATAAAATAACACAGAAGTCATGTCATAAATATGCCTTTAATTTTGTTCAGTATGATCGAATGATTATGCAATCTGTAGACTGATTTTTTTTTTTTATGTGCCTGCCACAGAGCAGGAGAATACACCACTCCCTCGATAACTCACGCCCTGATAACTTGCGAACCCGCTTATAATGTGGGGTCAGACGTGGATCCCATTTTTTAAACCAGAAAATACCCCAAAAATTGATCCTATTTATTGAACTTGAAGAAAATTACGATAAAATTAGTAACAGAAACTTTGATATATCGCTTGTTTTATCGTCAAAAACAGTAGATAGGACCTGAAATTTTAATCAACGTTATGAAATATCAAATTTAAAATAAATCATAAAATTGTTTACATTTTCTTTCCAAACAGTAGTACACTGCAATTAACGATATGTAAGGACATTTCGATCAATGAAAATGTCACTTACGCCAAGTGGAGACAGTACTTTAATAAATAAATACCAATTAAATAATTTTTTTTACCAATTGAAATTTGTGTTCTGTTTCTATCTTTTAGTTCCTTTTAAGTGTAATCTTCATAAATGCAATGTGTCCTCTTGTAATTAAATGTAAAATGTGTCAATCTACTGTAACAACTATGTCCGCGAGCATTTTGTTGAGAACCTAATTAGGTGCCGACCGTGTTTTGATAACTGACTTGCGGAAGTATTTGCTGTATTGTTGCACTGAATTAAAAGCTGGCCTCCTTTTCTATTATCACATTAATTATGTCTTTTGAATCAAATAAAGGAGCTGGAATAAAAGAAAAGTTAAAAGGCACGAAAATCCTACAAACTTATTTGATCAATCACTGTTATAAATGTTATTGTGTATGTAACATAAACTACCTTAAATTAACCTACTCATTGGTAACTGTGATCAAAGATAGCAAGGCAACCAAGCGAAATGAATACTTCGTAAAATAAAGAGTTTGGTTTCACAGATACGGACCATTGTGGGCAAGCGAGTTTCAGAGAATTCTTGAACTGACACTTAGAGATATCCTCAAGGATGATAAGAAGTTTCATTATTACTTCCAATGAAATCATGACATCAGTACTGTACTAAATGAATAATACAAAAATTGAGATTCGATGTAGACAATTGTCTCACGAAATAAATTTCGCTTGTTTTTGAAAAAAAAGGAATCTTGTTTGGTGGTGTATCGACAGTTAGTCTATTTCCCCACTCTTTTGACTCCCGATTTGGCAGAATACTATTAAATACCACTCCGGGAACCAGACTCATCAAGAAAACAAAAAGCAGTGACGTAATACACTGATGTTTTCACGTACACGTGATGGTTGTTGAAACCAGTTGGAACAATCTTTCACAAGTTGGACATTTTGAAAATAAATGTTATTGAAACAGAATAGTGAACAACTTCACTAGAAAAGCGCATTATTAAAAATTATTATTGATGTGATTGTAAAATGAGCGTTCAGTCATTAAACGGCCTAGTTCTAGACCCCCCCCTTCCACTGTTTTCTCGACATCTAAGTGAACTTTTGGAGGTCCCTTGGTAGCTTATGCCCTCGCTTATAGTGCGGTCTATGTTTGTGGACCCCGTTGTGCGCGGTTTATCGAGGGAGAGGTGTATTGTGTTGAGTTTGTCCTTCCATCCAGCTATCTTTTACCAATTTCATTTTGGCACAATAACTTGCATAATCTACCAGCCACAGTTACTGCACTTTGGGTAAAGAAGAAACCTATTGATTTTGAGGTGCAAAGGTCAAGGTCACTGCAAATGAAAAAAATTAAAAAGCTTCCAGTTTCATTAGTTCACATCACATATCCTGGCGAAACTTACGGATAGCTTGCAGTTGGGGTAATGAAGAAACTAGTTGATTTTGAGATAAAGGGGTCAAAGATCAAGGTCACTGACTGAAAGAGGCTGAATGGTTTCAGCACAATAATATTAGATCTACACACCAACATGAACCAGACTTTGTTGATAGCTTACACTTGAATTAAAGAAGAAGTCTATCAGTTTTGGGGTTATAAAGTCAAGGTCACTGTGACTTAAAGAAACAAGTAGTTTCTGTACAACAATTTCAGTTCGCTACAAAGGAGACTATTAAACGTTGGCAGTTATAGACTGTACTGTTCATGATAAACTCTTGTTACTAATGGTTTATAATAAATGTTGATATTTATGATTTTAATTAATGTTTTTATTTTGATGTTTCTAATTTTCAGGAGGTAAATTTTTCCAAGCACTCTAGCAGGTTTTTCTTTGAAAAAAACATCCATTTGGATTTATTAATTTTTAAAAAAATATATTTGCACTTTTTTTCTTTGCCCTCTAACCTGACTGACTCACCCAAGGAGCATGATATTGCACTGGATTATTAAACTCACGTGACCCTATGTCTGAAAATAGCGCTTCTGTACATGGCCATTAAGTTTATCAAGTGTCTGGGTTAGATATATTTAGTGCATTATTCCATTTCTCAGAATTTCATATTGAATGAAATTTCCAACTTAATTAGGAAAAAAAATTGTATGATGCACTTCCATCATAAGATGTTCTTTCCATAATATAAAAATGTACACCATTCTCATGGAATTTCTCTCATTATATATTTTGTATTATATATAAATGTAATATAATATGGCTCCATAATGCACGTTTTTTAATGCTCCACAGTAAATGTTGTTCGAGCATACATATTGTGTTACCCTTCTCAATTCAGCGATCTGGTTAAATTTTGTGTTTAGGTTACTTTCACTGGTGTTGTGGCATTTGTTCCATGAATACATTTCTAGTTGTCTGTGTAATCAAAAATATAAATATGATAAGGCCTATTCGCTTAATTCGAAATTTTTAATGGTCATGTTGGTAAAATTTAAGTCCATTGCTTAACTTTATTAGGAAAATACTTATGGTTTATTTCATCACCTCCTTATACTAACTTTGCTGTCGCCTTTGTGTAAAAGGAGGGTATATAAGCTTTTGCCTGTACGCATGATTGACTTTGATATATCCTTTGTGAATCTATTATCAGTGTACAGTCTTCGTCATTCAGTTTTTAAAAGAAATAGCACACTTAATGTCTAGGGGAGTCAAAGTAGCTCACTCATTGAGTATTGGACTTGTAATAAATGAATCATGGGTCTGATACCTACTGAGGCCAGTCCTGGTTGAATACTTCATTGTGTCCTTGGGATCCTTAGCATGATTAAGCCAGTAACATGGTAAATGTGCCATTAAACCAACAGACCAATCAAAAATGTCTCTATGATTGAGATTATTTCAATAAATTTGCATGATCAGTATCTATGGACTGATATAACAAACTGAAATAATGAAATTTGCTGGTAGCCCAAGTGGTGTGCTACATAACATTTTATCTGAAATTGGCTTCACACTTTCTTTAGCACAGAGGAGATTCAATACTTATTGAAGCTCAGAAGTTCCTTGTGTTCAATTTTATCACAGGTTAGTTATGTCACAAACAGGTAACAGAAGGAAGCAAAACGAACAGGTTTTGTGAAACCAACAGGTTTAGTAAAACCTAGCAAATGATTTAATTATCAGAGTTATAAATGAAAATGTGAGAGGAACTTACAGTATATTATGAAGTGAATCCAAATAAAGTTCTGTGAAAGTCCAAATGAATGAAAAGTTCCATTATAAATTTCAGAACCAGAAATGTAATGGTCTGCCAAGAATCATGATGTTGTCAAGATGGCATTATCCCAGAACTCCTTTGAATAATTCACAATAGTTCCAGAATAATATTATAGTCCAAATAATAAGAACTTTCTATTTCCACTGTACAGTCCAAACAAATATTTTTCCTCCCAGATAATAATCAAGTACAACATAAAACATGTCTGCAGGTTTAAAACAGGAACACAAAAATTGAAGATGACTCCACAGTAGGAATGAATCTAATTACTCAGTTCTCACCTTGTATACACCTTCTGTTAAGGCTATATTTCATACTATACCCCACATGACTGAGGTTACTATTCATTTATTCCAAAACTGCCTATTCATGTGACCTAGCCCTACCAATGGGAAATTGCTGAATTCTTCTAGAACTGTTCAAACCCCATGAGCCAATGAGAAATGAACCCCAAGTCATTAAGTCTTGTTATTAAAATTATTATTAATAATTGTCAATACATGCATAAGCATCTATTTATTAACACACCCTAGTCACATAGGCAAAATCTGACTAAAGATAATCTGTATAATGTATAGCTATGAATAAAAATTACACAAATTCGATACAGTCATGTACCAGGAGTTTAAAAAAAAATATAAATATACAAAACAATACTGTATGATAATGTTGGTTCCACATATAGAGACATAAACCTAAAATGTAAAATAGTCAATTGTAGAAAAACATCGATTAAAAATCAGTCTTAGCACTAATATGACTGGCAACCACATCACTTGGCAGGGCATTTTTTGCCTCATTTTGTGCTATATTTTCCTTTGTTATTCAGTCATCATTTTAAATACTTCCACTTGTACTAATTCGGCTGTCTCACAAATGTATTCCAAAGTTTTAGACACAAAAGAACAGCCACTGCTCTATATATTGACAGTGGGTATTAGAATTTAGACAACATTAGGCAGATGGCTGACCTAGTAGGAAAAATGATTGGTTAGTAATTGATGGACATTAAGTCAGTAGAGCTGACCACATAAGGTCAGATAAATTTGCTAGCTTTGGTCAACATAGAGGGCAGTGATGGTGCTGGTGATTCTCGAATATTTGTGAGGCAGGCTCAATTTGGACAATGTAATGCAATGAAATTTCTTTAAATTGATCAAGGTTTTCTGATTAGATTTTGATCAGACTTTCTTATTTAAGTCTTGTATTATCATCATGTTGGATGAATTTGATTATCAGAAAGATCTGCACATAATAATGAAGTAGACTTGTATCTGGTTAAGCTTGTTACATCTCTGGAGACCAAATTCCAATCAGATTTTACTCCACCTTGTTAACATTTTTTAGAATTGTCATTGTCATAGACAGGTTTTATAAGTAAGATCTGTATATATTGCATCTGATTGGCTAAGTTTGTTACCACTGTAGATCTTGAGACTTTACAGCTTATCCAGCTGCTATCAAACTAGGGAAATGGGTTTATATCATCAAAGATCTTGGATGAGTTTGATTGTGACTATGCATATTAATTATGTTGTTTTTTGTGTTTTTTTCAAAAGAATTTATTTATTTTAATCAGGATATGTATCAACATAATGTAAAAAGTTTGGGATAGTTTAAATTTAAAGGATCACTCTGTGGTGCTGTATTAATTTTAATGCACCAAAATAGTAATAAATTAATAAATCATACTATGATATACAGTATCTCATAGTGATCACTTAAACAAGTTTGATTGTGACCATGCTCATTAATTATGCCTTTTTCTTTCAAAAAAATTAATTTTTTAAAATCGGGACTTGTATCAACATGATATGAAGTTTGGGAGATAGTTTACATAATATTGCATTCTTTCAATACTACAAAGACTGCAAAACGAAATCATCAACTTTTAAGATACATTAGCCAGATTGAGCAATAAAAGGGCTCATATGGGCCTCATGATGTTGAACCCAATTTGTGGATATAGCTAAAAAATACTTTGAATTATGTAATTTTAATAACTCATTGAATTATGATGGTCAGGAATACCTAAGTTTGTAACAAGATAACCGAGTTGGGGTTTCGGATTTACAACAGAACACTTTTGATGGTGATACAAATACAGTGTTTATTGATGTATGATTTGAATAAGAAAGAATATTGATTAATACATGCGTGTAGAAGATCCAAATATTGGACAAATTAACATATTACGCATGAACCTAAAAAATGCAACAAATATAAAATACAAATGAATGACCTTACACAGTAGAAGGACAAAGGTGAACAAATCACAGAAATTTCACACGATGAAAATAATGGGTGTTTTACTCAATAGTAAGAATGATGTATTCACTCAACTAGTGAAAAATGAGATATTGTTTTACTTAAATAGTAAAATGATGAATTGATTGGAGAGATATCATACAAAAATATCTTATAAACTCCCAAAACAATGGGTATAACAAAACCCCAAAGTTAGCCCATGGCTAAAAGATTATATACATGGAGTAACACAAAAACACTCCGTCAGAATCACACTTGGCTACCAGTCACACCAGTCAATCAAGCAAGTATCACTATAGGTAGTCACCAACCACCATTCATTTCCTTGGTCAATCAAGCAATCAGCGCCCACCAATCCGGTCTGCAACGCCTGATCACCTGCTACTCGACCAGCAACACTGTTCACTCAGCTCTATGGCAGCTGTGGTTAACTTCTATGGTTAGCTCTTTAGCTGGTACCACATCAACCACGATCACCATGGATCACTCTGGTCAGCTCTACACTCTGGTCAGCTGACGTTATATACGGTAAATTATACAAATCACATTATTGGTACAATAGTACAAAACAATAAACAGGTTCAGAAGTGAACCTATGTCCGATAAGATTCCTATGGTACTAAACGTTTCTTAATAAAATGCAACTTTATATTGTTAATGTAAATCTCTTGCTAAGTCAGAAACAAGAATACAAAGTATTGCATTATACCACACAAGCCAAAGCTACATAGAAAATGTACAAAAATAAACATAGTAGTACAATAGCTGTAACTTACAATATACAAAAGAAATATTATACATAAGAAATTAATAAATTACATACCTCTGCAGCTGAAGATATGCAAGTCCCTAAGTAGACTGTTTACTGACAAAACATTCCGTAATGTGAATATATCACTTTACGGTGAGGCATTTATACACAGACAATGTAGCCTACATTGTCTGTGCACTGGAAAAAATTTGGTTTTTCCTATCGAAAACACTTCGCACGTGCGGGATAGGATGAACCAAACTCACTGTTTCGAAATAATGTGCAATATACAAAAATTGCCCTCGGGTATCGTTGTACACAAAAAACGAAACCTGAGTACATGTATTTAATAAATAGAGAGATTTATACAATTCTGTGACAATGTTGTTGTTGTTGTTGTCATGGGGTTTAACACCATTTGTCAGCACAAGATAGGCTATACATGACAGCCAGTATAACTGGTGGAGGAAGAACCCGGGAAAATTCTAGGAAGGATCACTAACCCATGAAAAGCTACTGGCAAGCTTTCTTATGTACCTACATTAGTCAAGCCTGAGACTCGAACCTATGCAAACAGAGGTGAGGTGGTAATGATTTGGAACAATGTGTTAGTCCACCCTCCAACTCAGGGCCCAGGAATACATAATGTTAATCAATGATAAAACAAATTTGGCATGTTCATATGCGTTGACAGCATTTGAAAATAGCTCAGTGATCTGTTAATATGGCACGAGGACAAAGGCTATGGCAAATGTATTTTTTGTTGCACTTGTCTTGGTTATGTTCTGTGTTGATGTAATTTCTGGTGCTCTCCACAGAGTTGGTACTCTTTCAGAATATATTGCTGCCATAAAGTTGGCTTGACCTTGGAGTGTTAAGCTTAAGTCCATTGTCTGAGCTCATTAGTATATGAGCACATTGACTGGGTTCTGCCTTTCTTGTTTAATCGCAGATTGAAATGAATTAAAAAATGAGGGATTAAAACCAGACTGTGTAAGGCAACTCAAATGTTTTATTTTGGTGCTATCTGTACATACTGGAATCTGCCACATACTACCTCATCTTGGTGTCATCCCAGTGTCACATCTGTTCAAGTAAAGATTTCCAGACTTTTTCTTGCTATGTATCTGGTGATATCTTCACAACTTGTACTAAAGTAGTTGTAGAGGAAAATAAATCATAGAAAATGCAATATAAATTGAAGGTGATGTAATTATCAAAGTGTACCATTTTATTCAGGTGGCATCTTACAGCCAACTTTACAGTGTTGTGGCAGTTGTGTTATCCTTCATAGGAATGTAATCTACTGTGAGGAGTTGTGCATTTCAGGCTCTTTGTTAGGGCATCACTGTTCAACAAACACACTGCTAGTTGTTACTGAAACTTTGATATGTTGGAATTTCTCAGGAACATCTGAGATGATTTAAACAGTCAACTGTAAAAAGAAAAAGAAGAGGGAAGATTGTATTTCTTGTGGATTCCTACAAATTCTTTTTTTTGCCAGTAGAGTGACAGTCCCTTTGTGCGACTAGTTTTCTCCATGATTTACAATGATTGTACAAATCCCCATAAAAATTAACAAATCTCCCTTTTGTGCAAGTGTGTGAAAATCACTTACAAAGGACTTGGTGCATTATTAATATTAATACAGTACCTCATAATCATCATTTATATGCTCGATTTCTAGATTATCCAGTTTTTTTAAGCAGTTTACCAACTGCACATGGTGAAGTTGTAATTGGCAGGAATATAGTTTTCATTTGTAGTGCTCAGGTTTGTGCTGTTGCATGTTTCAGTAGCATTACATTTCATTAATGAGGTCTTTAATCTAAAATGTGCTTACAGCTTCGCTGCCTGCCTAACATTTTTTGTTGATTATCTTGTTTTTTTTAAGCATTTTACTAACGGCATTTATTGAAGTTTAAATGGCAGAAATCCTGTTTTCACTTGCAGTGCTGAGGTCACAGCCATGTCTTGTTTCAAAAGCAGTGCATTCCATTGATGAAGTCTTTATTCAAAGATTTGCCTGGTTATATTATGATGATACTAGTAAATGAAATTTTTTATGTGGTTAAATAATTTTATAATTATATTGTAATTTTATTTTTTCTATACCCTACCAACAATAGTTGTGGGGTATAATAGTTTACAACACTCATTATAATTCTCTTTGCGAGAGCCGTTGATTATACCAAATTATAGTGGGACTGCCTTTTAATGAAATACATATACATACACCACAATCTGATTAAAATCAGATCTCCACTGTTCTGCATGAAGATGCCACAGCAACCACTTAGGGGTCAAGTTCTAGTAACCTATGCTATTACCATAATCACTAATTTTATCAGCTAAGTCATGTATCTTCACATTTGGGAGAATTGGCATTATGGCTGAAGAACATCAATATGTGCCAAACAATTTGATTCACTTTCAGATTTGTGAAAGCTGCATTTCAAATGGCTAATTCAAAGTTCACTAGAACATGACCCCAAAGTGTTCACTATCAGATCATCATGTATGACAGTGGAGATTTTATTTTAATCATATTGCATATACCCAGTAATTCTGTTACTGAATAAAGGAATGGGATTCCGTGTCCATACCTGCCTTTTGTGTTTCCCTTAGCCTAAGTTGAACCATATTGATTTTGGAGTCAGTAGCATCAAGGTCAATGTCACTGTTGGTAAAAATCAAAAGATGTTTACTTAAGTTTTAGCAAACAGATTTCAACACACTCCACTGCATGTTTTATCCATGGAAGAACTCTGTTTTAGGGTTGTTTGGTCCAATGTCAAGATCATTATTGCTAAAGATAGATTTTGCTTATACATTTTATTTCTGGATGAGAACATAAACTCAGGTGAGACGATTTCAGTGCAACTGTTCCCTTTAACCTAAGGAAGAACCCTCTTAATTTGAAAGTCAGTAGCTTCATGATCAAGGTCACTGTTGGACAAAATGATTTTACCTGTGCATTTCATTTCCAGTAGAAATTGATTGTGCCATTGCATTTCATTTTCAAGCATTAAATTAAATACTGAAAAAGTACATTTAAAAAAAAAAATGTATATATGTGTTTCTTTTTGCCCAAGAAAGAATCTTATTGATCTTGGGATTTGGTCAAGGTCACTTTTGCTAAAAAATAGGGTTGGCCTTGGTAGTAAAAATAGATTTTACCCTTGCATTACATTTCTTGAAAATGACTGAATTTCTTTTTAACCAGTTTCAAGGAAATAAGGTACATACATTTTCCTTTTACCTGATAAAGCATTGGATATTATACCATTTGTTCATGACTGTTTAGAAAATTTCCTTGTTTAGCATTTTTTCACATACATTATTTCATCACTAACGGTTGGAGTTTTATATATATATATATATATATATATATATATATATATATGTTTATTACTGACAAATATTAATATGTCATTTTTATATTTTTCTCAAGTTTGATGGATTCAATAATGCAGTAATTAAATTCTGTGCTGGTTCAATACTGCAATAATTCATTTCTGTATGCAGTGGCCATTTCTTATGTAGAGAGACCTTGATAACAATCATGTTACAAGTACTAGCTCAGACACTGATTTACGTTATCATGATATTTATGGGAGAGAGTCAGTTTGGTTTTTCTGTGACAAGGTTTGCAAAGTGGGTAATACACCTCACTAATATCATTGAGCAAAATTTAGACTTTCTTTTTGAAATATAAACCACATCTGTCACAAATGCTTCTATAAAATATGTTACAGAGTAGTTAACCTTTTTTAGCGAATTAATAGCCAGTAATTATTAAGAACATGTTGTAATCTATTTAGTTCAAACTAGTGAGTATACTTCCAGGCAGGACAACATCCTTTTTATGTCTTAGTATAGGAGTCTAATAAAATAGATCATGAATTGTTTTAATGCAGAAGATCAAAAATTTTTTTCCAGTGACAGAAGTTGAGACCTAGTACAGATAAAATGGGAATATCAACAATAAAGATTATTTGCAATATCCATGCATTATTCTAAATGTGATTTATCATTTAATATATAGAACCAACATAATAGAAGATTTTCACATTGTCTGTGCACATGCTGATGGTCCTTAAAGTGACATAAGAACCTTTTAAGGGGGCTTACCTATCAATTACTCCACAGAACACTGAGAAATTGTTAGTAAAGAACAGGGACACTGCAACTTCTTTAACATTTGTTTTAAACATTGATTATTTTGTGATATTGTCTGTATGTTTGTCTGTCTCTTACCAATATGGTTTCTGCACAGTAACATAAGTTGTCAACCATATACAGTTACCAAGCTCTGTGGATTGTTTGCACTTGTGTTAAACAAAAATCCTATTGATTTTGGGCTCAGAAGTCCAGAGATCAAGGTCATGACTGAAAAAAGGAAAATGGTTTCCAAACAATAATTCAAGTTCTCCACCATCTACATTTACTAAACTGTGGGGATAGCTTGTACTTGAGAAAAGAAAGAAACTTTTGATTTCAGGGTCAGAAGGTCATAGATCAGGTCAGGGTCACAGATTAAATGAAGAAAAATGGTTGTTGCATACTAACATGAGTTTCCTGCCATGTATAGTTACCAAACTTTGTGGATGACCTGCATCTGAGGCAAGGATGTATCTTGTTGATGGGGGTGGGGAGAGGAGGCATAAAAGATCAAATGTCAGAATCTGTCTGACTGAAAGAAGAAAAATGTGTTCAGATCGTAACGTTCATTTTTTAAATTTTTTTCTTCAAAACTTTGTGGCTTATTTGCACTTAGTTTAAAGAAGAACCCTATTGATTTTTAGTCAGACTGTCAAAGGTTGAGGTCACTCGAGTAGAAAGAATTAAAAATTGTTTCAGAACAATCCATGTCATACCTCAATCATACTTTGCTGATGCCATGCATTTAGAATAAGAATGAAGGCTATTGATTTTGGGATCTAAAAGTCAAAGTCATTGTTTTCTACACAATAAAATTTCTGCATCACAGGTTGAAATGTTAAAGGTCAAGGTCACTGACGAAGAAAACATGGATTCTGTGCAAAAATTTCAGTTATCAGAACTATTAAACTAGATGAAGAAATATAATGTGCTGTTCACATTCTGCTTGTATAGAAGAGTTGTGCCTTTTTTGTAACTATAGGTTTATCTTCACTATGGTGGATGGAGTATATTTACATGAACAAATTGCTCACCATTTCACTAGTTCTATATTGTTGTTCCTCCTAAACCATGAGCAAAGTCATTAAACATGCTATACGGTTTCATCTTGAGGTCTGGTTGGTCTTGAATGAAAATAGTACTCCTGACATCCAGTATAGTTATCACCTGAGGGCCTTCATGAAAGTTTTGATTTTGCCAGAGTCATATCGATATGGGGTTTTCACTAAAAGATCTCATATGATGTGTATTCGACCCTAATTGAAAATTGTGTTGATCTGACCTCCAACATGACTGCTGTTGTGACTATCATGAAAAGGTTTTCATGACTAGTCATAATTGGTTTGTTCTACCAACATAGGATTTTAAAAAACAACAACAAAAACACCCCACTTCTTGCATTATGTAGGTTGTCCTGAATGAAAATGATGCAGGTCTGACCTTCCAATTTAGCCATTATGGTGACCATCTTGAAAATCTTGTTATGGTAGCTGCATCTCAACAAATGGTCGTATTGTATTTTCACTGAAAGAGGGTTTGCAGTGCTTAATTGGTCCTGGATAAAAATGGTGCAGATCTGACCACCACCATGGCTACATTGTTGTGAACAATTTTTTTTGAAAACCAGATGTACTGTGGGGTCAAGTGAAAGGTCATGCCTTACATTGTTGAACTTTACCATGCTTGCATTGTAGAATTTCACCGAGTTTATGAACAAGGTGGGACGTGTGTGTGTATATATATATATATATATATATATATATATATATATATATACAAAGGAATGTTGTTCAGACTTTATATTTAACCACCTTTCTATAGACAGCTTCATATTCTACACTCGACAGTGAATGGATTTTTTTAAAAATGAAATTTGGTTTTTGGATATATTGGAAGAACACCTTGAATGCTGCTGGTTTAATGGACATAATTTTTTAAAAAATGTTATGGCCTGTAAATACACTGTTTAAAAAAAAAATATCAGCTGGATTAAAACAAACTTAATATATGGGTTATCTTTGCAGCATCTGAGACTAGTTTATTGATCCTCCAACCATGTGGGCTTAAGTTTAAAGACTGTGACATAGATGTTCATACTGTACTTATCCCATGACTATGTTAAATCAGAAAACATGTAAGAAATCACACACACACACACGCACACACACACACACACACACACTCACTTGAGTCTTTCAAAATAATATCTGAGATGGTTTCATTAGTCAGCAGTTGAAAGGAATAAAAGAAGTCAAGAAACAGATTCTTCTTGGATTTCTATAAATGCTCTTGAGTCATTAGAGCCTCAGATCTTCAAAGGGTTTGTTTAATTTCTATATTTATGTCCACAGAGCCTGAGAGGTTAATGTACAGTCTAAAAATTCTGCTTTGTGCTTACATACATGCCTTATGGTTTCAGGTTTCTTTTATTTCAGTAGTCTGTTGTCTTGCATTAATAGATATTTATGACCTTTCTCTCCCTAGTTTGCACTTTGTCAGTTAATTATTTCTTTCTTCAGAATTAGTTGACATGTTATGTATAAATCATTCCATTGCCATTGTATTTTTATGTGGGAAAGTCTCTTATCGAATACATGCACACACATACAATACCACTTTGGAGAACAAATTGATGTTCTGTTTTTCATTTCCATGGATTATTCTTTTGCATTTTGTTTCTCAGCTTTCAATAGAAGGTCCTTTGGCCAAAATCAGAGACTCCAGTGACAAAGTTTAACTAATACAACAAAGCTTGCTCAGGTGGTATGTAAGACTAGATTATTAAGTCAGCCTTCAATAGCTTAGATAAGTCAAGAAAATTTTTATTGTAATAAATTTGTATCCACTGTTCAGAGGCCAAATATAAGATCATACATAACTGTAGCCTGTCCTGCTTACAAAGGTACAAATTGTCAGAATAGACCAGAAATTTGGGGTGCATCACATAGCATAGTCAAGTGCAAGAGTGCATGACTTGTGTCCTCTTTTGCAAGGTCTTGTGATTGTTTGCACCTTTGATTCCTGGAAACAGTTATATTTAGGATGCTCCATTCAGGATACATCAGACAATTTTTAAAATTGATTAATTGTGCAGATTTACAAAGTCCAAGCAGTCTCTTAAAGGAGTTCTACTCAATATACATGTACAATAAAAACTTATGAGTGACCTCTGCTATGAGCGACCACCTGTCATTTCCGACCACAATGGTAATGCGTGAATCGATTTTATTATATAAACACTCTGGTGTGAACGACCACCTGCTGAACCCGACCAGTGACCACAGTGTCTTGGCAAAATATGCATGTCAACTCTACTATGAACCACCGCATTGCAAAAACGGAGATAAACTCCACCGACCTTTATTCCAATGACCACTTATGCGAAGAAAAAAAAAAGAGGCTGGCTACCGGTATCTGAAATTGTGTAGGTATGCATAGTGTTTTATATTTTAGTGTAAATCAGACTAAAGTACCGGTAGAATACACATAGCCTGGTTCCTTGTTGTAGCTTCAAGTCGGACCCAGTATCCAGCTCTGTAAACAACCATATTGTGAGAACAGAGATGGACACCAATGACTTTTATGTAATCATTTGTAAAAATGATTGCTTGAATAAGGGTTTTTCTGATCAAAAATATGCATGAAAAGAAAAAAAAAAGGATTCAGGCTACCAGTTTGTATATAATGATAGATGGTACAGTCTGTAAACCAGGCTAATGTTGCGAATTGCCATTTTAGTGCCAAAATTAAGATAATGGTCACATATTGTTTGACTTTAGAGTAAATCCATATTGACTGGGGGGTGAATAAAGTCTTTGTCTATTAAACCAGCAAGTGAGAATCATTTTGCAGGATTTGATTGATAGTGTGAAAGGCTTGTGATGTTTTTTTTTGGTTTTGTTTTTGTTTTCCGGATGTTACAGTGATTACATCCCAGTCACCAAGCTGTCATCTATTCAAGTTGGTGTGAAAGGGTTACACATTTTGTATAGAGTTAATCCTGGTGTGTCTTCTTTGAATTAAGCCATTGACTTTTGTCTCTGAGTAAATGATTCTGTTTATGGATGAGATAATGGTTTCTTTTTATTCCATTAATTGCTATGCAATGCACATTTTTCATATTTTCCCAAAGCCTAGTCAAAACCGTCTTTACAGTTGATTTTACAACTGAGCACAAATAATATTAACACCTAGTGCCTTTATAACAATGGAAGAACCTCCAACTAAAATTAGACAAATTTTAACGCTGGAGAAAATAATTATTGTAACTGAAAGAATTGAAAAAGAGCAGACCACTCTCAAATTGGTGACCCAAACATTGGTTAAAACAAATTTAGGGTGTTATAAAGGAGAAGGAGTAAATCAGAAATGATTTCATATGCTAATATATGTGCATATGACCTTCAAATGTAAATGTGATTTTATGTTTAATGATAGAAGTATATTTTTCTTGCTATATAAATGCATACAATATTTTAGCAAGAACTTTTAATAAAGAATAGAATATGTACAGTGATTGTGGTTATTTTTCTTTAAATTGCTCTGAAACTGGACCTTGGAAACTTGTCTTTTTATACAAACCTGTTATGAGATACCACCTGTCTTGAGAGACTGTTTTTTTTGTTGGCAGAAGGGGCAGTCTCTCATAACAGCTTTAACTGTATTACAAAAAGTACCGTATATACTCACATATAAGCCGAATAATTTAGGAAAAAATAAAGGCCTGGAAGAAGGGGGGTCGGCTTATCCGCAGGCCAGTGTCTAAACTTGACAGTTTTTAAGTCTTTTTGTTGACCACTGTAAGGGCTATCTTGGGACATGAAAAAATAATTTTTTCTGTGTCCTAAGACATATGCACGTGAAAGAAATCGTTTTTGGTGACCCGACACTTATTAAACTATCAGGTACTATGATTGATTTTGTTATTATTTTGCATGTGCATATTTTCTGAGTACTCCAACATGAAATTATATAAAGGTAAATACAGACTTCATAATTTGCGGTCCGGTTGAGTTTACCCGGGAGAGGAGGCTGAACTATAATGTACAGTACTTAGTGCAAAGCATGCATAGCGTCACTTAAATCCTTATTTATTCCCAAATATATTAGATGCAGATTTTGCTTTATTCATTGTTTCAACCAAATTGCATTCTTCCAGATAACATTTCAGCTAGCTGTTTCATTTACGTTGAATCATGTGCTCACGAGTTACTCATTTTCAGTGATATAAATGATCCTACAAACCGAGGTAATATTTATGAAAAGGTACACATGTTTAATTGTACAAGGCACATAACCAGCATAACATATGTTCACGAAGAGTAGTAATAATAAAGGCTAAAATTCTCATTATAGATCAACTAAGATCATCATTAATCTGTGTTAGTTTTGTGTCTTAGCTGAACAACATCATAACTTTCCACACAGTTTAAAGCTTGATGCTTTGGCATCTCCTTTGTTGATAGTTGGTGGATTTGTCTTTTGTATTTCAACAGCAATTCAGGCCAATTAATCATTAAAACCCCAAAACTGGCTTGTGTCAAAAGGGAATTTTGACTGGCAACTATACCAGTACATTGATGTGTAATTGCCTTTCATTCCATAATATTAGCACGATTACTGTAGTTTTTTAAAACGGGGGGTAAGACATACCTGTAAACTTTTCAAAAGCCAAGTAGGGAGACTGAATAAAAAAATAGAGAGATTGGGACCTAAAATCGGGTGGTTTTTCGTGGCATTTTTAAAGCCTTGTTTTCACTAAATATTGATTGATCTTCAGGTCAAATATGGGTGAAATTCGCAAAGGATGTGCTGTTTCTTCCTGTGACGACCCTTATTTTCCCCCAGGACGTGCCCTATTTTCATATTCTGGTCAGCTGTGGCCAAACTGCACAATAGCTAAAGGTTAGTCTCAAATAAACAAGCAAGAAAACCAGCATAACTATATATGGGGCCCTGAGTGGCCGAGTGGTCTAAAGCGCTTTCCGTTATGGATCACTGCCATCTCACCTCTGTCTGCGTGGGTTCGAGTCTAGGATTCGGCGAATGTGGATATGTGAGAAAGCTTGCCAGTAGCTTCTCGTGGGTCGGTGGCTCTTTCCGGGGATTTCCCGGTTTCTTCCTCCACCATTAATACTGGCCGCCATGTATAGCCTATCGTGTGCTGAAAAATGGCGTTAAGCCCCACAACAACAACAACAACAACAACAACAACCAGCACAACTATATAAAAGTTAATCCTTATTGATGCAACTATTTTGTGAAAACAACTGGCCCTCCATCATGATTCAAAGAAACCATGTTATACACTAACGTGTGTTCTGCAAGCACCAGCAGTTGATTGGCAAATAAAGGATTACCAGTTGTGTTGAACTAAAGGTACCCAAATAGGCAGCATCAAGGTACTGTACATGTGGAAACTATTTTCCCCTCGTATATCCGTCCTTATTCCCTTATTGTCAGCTCGTAAGGCATTTAGTATTGTTTACTATAAAACATATGTATTCCAAATTAATTTTTGAGGACATATACGCTGCGTTGTGTGTATTTTCATTCCTTTTAATTTAACAATGGTAATTAAAGTTCATATATAGGTATAAAAATGCCAGGTGCTCACTCATGCAAGTTCTTTGGTGGGAATGGAGCTACAGCATATGGAGCTACAGCATTCACAGTGATCATAATTGGGACTGAAATTAATTGCTGACAATTTTATTGTTGTGGTTTATTTTTTGTTCTGGTTTATTTTCTAATTTTTGTATTGTGGTAGATGAAAAAAAATCATAAAATTTATGCGAATAATGTTTCAACTTGACATCCTATTTAGTAAAAAGCAAATTCTTTCTAGTCAAGTAATTATTTTGTCACGACAATATTCACAGGTGATACAACAGAACATGGCTTCCATGGATTGTATATGATATATCTATGTAGAACTTTTCTTTTTTTAGGAGAAATGAAAATCGAAGACATAATAATCGGGAGTTCTCTGCAAAAATTGGGAGATGTTATGAAATCGGGAGGTAGGCATGGACAGACCCTAAAATTCGTGATTATTTTTTTTTTCTCCCGGCGTGAGAGTTGACAGGTATGGTGTAAGGTCGCTTACATCAAAGCAAACTACAACTCAGCTTTTACAGTATTAGCATAATTTTTGAAGGATTATTCTGAAACTTCATTATTGTATTTTGGAGATATCATTAAAGTTTAGTGCAGTGATGCCCATGATTCAACTCCAAGGGATGTACTTCATTCAGCAGGATGTATTTCATTCGGCGCATGTTCAAACCTACAATGTACATGCGGTGGTGCCATTATGTAAATACGTTCAGTAGCCAAATTGTGAGCGTTGAATCAAACAGTGTTGTTGTTCGTTGTGTTGTCATACTGGGATCAAATTTTAATGAGTTCGGTATTTACAATTTCAAGGCAAAATAAAAACGTAATTACTGGTGCACTGATGTAAATGTCCAATGCAATATTGCATTAACAAACAATAATTGAGTCAAAAGGGAGAGGTATAGTGTTACAGCAACTCACGATTGCTCAATTCTTCTCATCGTTCAATCAAATTATACACAAATCTAAATTTGGCAGAAACAATAAGAAAACAGAAAATTAAATTACTTTTCAAACAAATTTATACCATTTCTTTTTAATGATCATACATGCCAAGCCCGAGTTAAGTATACGTGTACTTTTTGTTAATTAAGTTTGCCTAAATAAAATGCATTTAGAACTTACCACGTGCATCTTGTGATGTTTCAGAGTTGTGGGTCAGCTTATACGCGGGTCATGCACTTTTTAGTGCTTATACCTGTTCAGTTTGGGGGGTCAGCTTATACGCGAACAGGCTTATATGCAAGTATATATGGTAAATAAAACACTACAAATTGTAGTCTGACCCATAAAGTTGTGTAAAACATTTGGGCTTAAATTGATAATCAAAGTCAAACTTCAATATATAAAAAGTGGTGATGTTATTTTTAGGTTTCATAAATAGTGCACAGGGACCCAGTATACATATTTGAACAACTGCAGCTGATACCATAGAAGCTAATGACTTTATATAGAAAGGTATAATGACAACCTGCAACCCAAAATAAGAAATGTGTCTTGTGGAAAAACCAGCTGTACAGATGGAATTATATTAATGGAGAACGAACTAGTAGCAGAAGCGTTTGAGGAGTAGATTTCCTCTCCCCAAAAAGAATGCGGTAGGTCACAGGTTTGATCCCCAGCCAAGTCATACCAAAGACTTATAAAAATGTTACTAACAGCTGCCTCACTAGGCACTCAGCATTAAGAGGTTTGTATGTCAGGATAATGTGATTGGGTGTGACATGATGCTACATGTCTGAGGCATGATGCCCCTGTGCTAGACACCACTATAAACTGCCACACTGCAGACATCATAGCCATATGACTGAAAAATTGTTAAAGCTATTTTAAAAATCCAAATCACACACACAAATCTCCCAAAAAAGGGAGAAGTTGAAACTTCTCCTGTTCGCAGTAGCATGTTTCTTCATTTCACTAGGAAGGAAGTATCCTGCTGGGCTCAGTCCCTGGGTAGCATGTTGTATGCTTTCATACTTCTTGGGTAGTATGTCACATCCTCTTGAGTGGGAGGAGCAGCACCGCACCTTGAAGAGTGATGATGAATTAGGGTCTGACATATTTATGTCACCTGACTGGTTTCTGACCCGACTGTTGACTGGTCACCGCCTTTCCACTGGTCATTACTCAGAGGCTGACTACACACGATGCATCAAAATCTTAATCTAAAGTGCAGATTGTATGTATACTTATGGAGTGGATGTTGATGTTTTCACATTATTTCCTGTGATAATAAAAGACCATCTTCTGCTCATGACTATGGTATGAAATAGTTTTAATAAATAGTAATATATTCTCCTGTTATTGACTGTTGATCACAGGTGTCATTGGGTACCTTGGTACCCTAGTACCTGCCCATTGATAATTAACTGGGTAATAAAATTAGCTATAGGGTACCCATTTACTTCATGCAGAATAAACAAAACTTCCAAGTTCAGATCAAAGATTATATCTGACAATGTCAGGAGTGAGCAAGACACAGAATAATTAGTACAGTTTGAGGCTTGTGTCCTGCGACATTGATCCATTGTAGACCTACATCTGCTGATCTTATATTGTCAACATTTGCAACCATTTGGCTATGTACATGAAACAGTTTCCTTATTTTCTATTTATAGTAACTGTACATGAACATTTCTAAGGAAACAGGGGGGTTTCTTGAACTTGAAATAATGTATCACAGATTCATTATAGTTTGATACACACTTAAGTAGCAGACTAGTCTATATTGAAAAAAACATGGCGCCAAATATTAACTGAAACGGGCTTTGTCTTTGTGACTAAGAGATGTCATATGACTAAAAAATGTTACAGGAGAGGGATTTTGTTCAGTTGAAGAACATGTTGCATCAGGAAAAAGAGAAATCAATAACGCTTTACAAATTTCGAAAGAGGAATTCAACAATGATGTTACACAGCATTTAGAATTTGTGGACTTGACTTTATGACCTTTCAGCGAAAGTTAAAAATGTAAACATGTAATGTAGACTAACTAAAGTGAATGTTGTTTATAAATTTATCATTTTGTTTTGTGTCTGCATTCTAATACTAACTCACATAGAGTTAACTGATTTGTGACAAGAATTTTAACTTACTGCAGATCTGGGTAAGTAGCAAAAATAAATGTACATTTTTCATATGGTTTTCTGTAATTATGGCATGTAATAAATAGATTACTCTTTTTATGATCAGATTGCACTTTTTGCCACTCATATTAGTAATAATTACGCTTTTACCTCGGGAGGTGGTTGACATGTATGAATTTCAAACAAACTATTTCAGGTTCACATTTAATATAATTTCCCTTTGATTGGGTACCTGGGTAACCGGTCATTACCCAGATGACATTTTCTAAAATTTTACATCTTTACTGTTGATCCACTATTGTAGAGCAATAGATAAATCAAGCCAGCTATTATGTAATGGCATCATACGATAGTGGTCATTTCAAAGTGTAACCCAATGAAAATTCCCCCCCCCCCCCAATAATTAAAGGATGTGTCTTCATACTTCTTAACAGAAATTTTTAAAATGTTTAGTTTAATGCAACCAGGTGAAAAATGTCTTTGAACCTAGATTAAGCTGCCAGTTGCTGTCATATTTGATTTCAAGTTCTATGTGAGCGAAGTGAACCATATAATGCCCACTTGGGCCTTTTATACTTGCATTTGAAGTATGTTTCGTAACCCCTTGTACAGTTCACTTCCTTTTTGTACTGGGAGCCAACATTTAAAGACATTTTTTTTTTTACTTTCAGAGTTTTTACTTTGAACACCATCATAATTTCAAACTTTTTCAACATTCTGAATCAAGCAGAAAACATAAATGAAATGTAAAATTTATGAAAATTTTATAGCAGCATTCTTTTCAATCATTGTAGAATTGTAAGCTGTCATGATTAGTTTTGATAGTTTAAAATTTCAAGTAATTACAAGCACAAATTAATTTCCATTCTCATGCCTCTCCATTTTGTATTTACAGATAATCGGATTACATTTGCTTTCTTTTGAATGCTCATTTTTCCTGATGCTGCAGGCATTCTATTTGTGGTGCAAAATGTAATTTGAAAGGATAAAAAATGTCACTGTATTACTGCATTTTAGAGGACAATTTGTTGTGTTTTCTCTTTCTTTTCCGGAAGCTTGGAAGCCAACATTGATCTTAAAAAATTATAAAATTTTATATTTGTTTGATTAGCTTCTGCAAACTTTTGAGGATTTAAAGTTGTATAGTAATTAAATATTTTGATGTTTTTCTTTTGGTCCTACATTTTCACAGACATTCAATGACCTTAATTTAGTCGATCTGTACTTGTCAGCAAGTATTAGTGCATGCTTTATTGTAAGTGTGCCAGTTGTCAGTGCATATTAGGGAATGAGGATAAAATATGGGATGAAAGGAGCTAGGGGATAATAGACTGTGAAAAGGTACCACAGGTAAAGCACTTTGGCTGCACATTATACTGCAATACTGTAACAAAAGGATTGATGTGAGAACAAAGTCATGAATAATTTTTGCTAATGTTTTTAATAATTGGCACTGTACAGCAAGGATTATGCAGATGTGCTATTAAACACCATGCATACATACATACATTCTTGATCTTCTGACATGTAGAGGTCCTGTGTTCTTACAACCAATACATGTGTCAGCTAAAGGAATATTTTCCTTATCAAAATCATTCTCAAGAGCTTTCTTAATAGAAGTATAATTATCTTACAGTGGAGATAGAGTTAACCAATGTGATACCCTGGGCTTGGTAAATACATCTTACCCTGTAAATAAATTAATGTGCTATCAATGTGCTTATTGTAATTTGCAAATTTTGATATTCAGAAACACTTTCCTCGCCCCCACCCCCAGTAATGCACATGTTTCTTGAGATAGAATCATACTCAGGGGAATCTAATGCTTGGGGATTTAGTCTTGTATCGCGATTTAAGTTTCCCAGACCTACCTGCATACTGGTGTGGGGGAGAGAGACCACTTACTTAGTCTTTAATCTGATAAGAGAAGCATTTTAAGTCCCTATGCAGAGAAATCCAGTACTGTGAATTCACATTTGGACTGAGTTTGAATATTTTTGTTTTTGTTGGAAAGTTTCTGCATATGGAATACTCTCTTGATACATGTATTTAGGCTTGGTAGCAACAAAGTAATGGGTAATAGTAAAGCTTTAAACTTTGTATATAGGTAGCATCTGCCCTACTTTTTCCCAATAAAAGTCATTTGTCTGTTGTAGATCACTGTCTCTTATTCCACCATGCTAACAACAATTAGAACTTTGATTTGCTAAGTAGATGTCAGGTTTCAGGTTAAGTGCTTCATTGTCATTTTTGTGCTTTTCTTTACCTAATAGTTAGAAAATGATACAATTTTTTTTTTGCACTGTACTTGCAGAATAACCCAGAAGCAGGCGAAGTAGAAGTCAAACGCTGTACAAAAGGGATGTACTTTGGAGGTAAACAATATTTAATTGCTAAGAAGGGTTATGAACAATTTTTCACTTTATGTTGGAATGAATGAATGGTTGGGGACAGGTTAAATTATATAATATAACTGAGAACAACATCAGGGATTAACTGTTTTGCTACTCGGTCAAACTTATACGTTTTTTAATGTCCTCACCATATCTGTTTGGTGGACGTATAGCATCCATCTGTCACATTATGTGGCAAATTTTGTTCCCTTTTAGTAACTTTAAAAGAATTCCATTGATTGAATTCAAATAAGGCATGAGGGTTTAATTAAGAAGACCCATCACCTTCATCAAGATGGATTCTGATTGTAATCTTGTCATCCATCCATCATTAAACAACTTAGTTCTACCACTAAATTTTATTAGGATGACTAGATTTGAACCAGATCTTGTATGCAGCTTAATAATAACAACATCTCACATGAGTTTGATTTTCAGTGTACTTTGCCATAATTTGGTTAAGTTATGACCCCTGATTGCCTTTCCTCTTTCAGTTGTTACGTGTAGACTCGTACAAAAATAACAAGAGAAAAGAGTGAAGCCAACAAGCTTTATATATTTTAACAAAATAATTTATTTCCCTAGAAAACAATGTAAAAATTGGAAATAGGACTTATGGTTTGTGAATATAATCCAAAATTTAATCGTAAGATTGAAAAATACAAGTTCTATCACTAAACAGTTCTAATAGAATCCGGGTTCGAATCTCGATGAAATTCCAATATGGAGGCGATGACGTCAGATGTCTGTACTGATGGTAACAGATCCTCAATTGAATCACAGTTTATAATGTTTCCATTAAACTCCAGAATACATTTCCACTGAATTTCTTTGTCCCAGAACTTTTTATAAAAAGGTACACTTGTTAAGTTTTCCAGAGAATAAATTATTAAATTCCAAAAACTAGAAAAACTTCAGAACAAGCCGATATCAACAATATAAAACACCTTGTACCTTCAAGGTGTTAAGAATACGACTGGCTGGAAAGCTCTCGGAATGAGTATTTAATCCAACTAAAACGTCATTTCATTCCCGTGTGATGGGTCACGTGGTCTCTTAACACTTGAACAGTACAATAAAAGCCATTTATCACGTATGCAAGAATAGCCCTATCTAAGAACCAAATTCTCACTCTGAAAATATATAAAAAAGAAAGACTGTTTACAGTTCAGCTAACATGCGGGCCAAAATGACCGTGGCAATAACCAATCGTATTCACTCGATGTTTACAAAATCTATGAACTAAAAATAGTGCTGAAGAAATCTTATTATCTAATCGGGTCAAGCCAATTTTCTGAAAAGAGACTTAAATCCAATGAAAATTATCATTACAATAAAATGTAATGAAACAAATTAAAATAAAAAAGAATTTTAAAACTAACACAAAAGCAATTTAATTACATATTCGTAACACAATCTTCCATAGCATAACTTCCCAGAGAATTGTTGGATTTGGACTTTAAATTAAGAGTTCAGATAAATTTGTTCAGACAAATTTGATTATAAACATTATGTATCATCATTTGGCAGAACTATAGCCCGTTGCCCAACCTGACAATACAAGGCTTGCATACATGCCAACCATTATGCTTTTGGCATAATCATTATGCTTTTTATCACTAAAGTATGTTTTATGCTTGCCTGTATAAGGATTACACTTTTTGATACATTAAAAAATAAATTTAAAATAAAGCAATAAAAAGTTGTGTTTGTCATTTTTATTACCGGTACTATCTTTTTAGTTCCACTCATATAAATTTGAGAATATTCTTAAAAAGAAGACTGCTGCATAAGAATAAATTAAGAGTACTTTTTATTTGCTATTATAGCAAACTGTATATGACCCATTTCTAAGAAAACATGGGTTTCTTCAAATATGAACATTGCCTCACAGACTCATTGTATTGATAAGCTAGTTAAGTTGAGGACAAGTCTATACTTTTGAAGAAAATGGCACCAGATGTTAAGTGAAATGCTTTATGGTGTGGGTAGTGGATGTTATATGATGGAAAATATAAGAGCAGACATATCTTTTCAAACTACAAAATATGTCAGATCAGAATAAAGGGACAAATCAAAACTGCTTTACAAACCTTAAAAGAGGAATATGTGAGTAATGCAATACAGCACACTGAGCACATGATCATACTCTTTGCAGAATTCCAGTTCATGATCATTCAGTGAAATTCACACATGTAGACTAGTTAAAGTAAGTGCTAAAAATAAATAATTTTTCAGTATATTTTGTGTTTGTATTCTGGTTCTAATCCATATGGCTTTTGCCCTATTTGACAAGAATTTTGACTAGCAGCAGAACTAGGTTAGTAGCAAAAATAAATATCTTTTTCATATGTTCTTTAATTCTGGAATGTAATATATAGATTACACTTTATCTGGCCAGATTATGCTTTTTTGCCACTTATAATAGCAATTATTATACTCATATATATCATAAATCTTTCAGTTTGAGTGGTTTAATTGAAAAGTCTTTGAATTTTCAAAAGTTCCCTTTATCCTTGAAAACTCCTTGAATTTGTTTAAAAACTCCTTGAATCCCTTCCCCCCTCCAGCTCCTTGAATCCCTTCCCCCCTCCAACTCCTTGAATTTGTTTAAAAACTCCTTGAATCCCTTCCCCCCTCCAACTCCTTGAATTTGTTTAAAAACTCCTTGAATCCCTTCCCCCCTCCAACTCCTTGAATTTATCTGAGGGAATACAAAACATTAAAAATGAATATATTGCTTTTTAAATTCAGAATTTTTGTAAGTGTTCAGCCCAAAAATACTTTTATTTTTATTAAAAAAAAAAAAAAAGCTCAAGTTGGCCTGATACTGCTCACCTGGATAAGGCAAGTTCATATATGTATTGAAACTAAGCTTGAAGCATATATTTGATACACCATCTGTTAGTCTTGGTGTCATTTCCTTCTTTCTTCTTCCTCTATATACCGCTCTGGTGGTCTAAGTAATTCAAGCGTTTGCCTCGGATATGGGAGGTTGTTGGTTCAAGCCCTGGCCGAGTCATACCAAAGACTTATAAAAATGGTACTAGCAGCTGCCTCACTTGGCACTTAGCATTAACCCTTTAGCTACGACTGCCGCATCTAAGCGTCACCTGTAAATAGCTCCTGAACCCCACTGATGCATAAATGCAGTGTCAATAAGCCTCATTTACTACCCCAGTGTTGCTTATGTGTGTATAGTTCAGCAGTACTCGAAACCCCAGTGTCGCATCTATGCGGACGTGACCGCTATGTTATCTAAACATTGATTGGTTGAAAGTACAGAAGTTTACATATTTTTGATTATCTAACCAATGAGAGGACTGTTTACTCAACATTTTGATACAAGTTTGAAAGCTGAGAGGTTAAATTTAGACACACTGGAAGGGCTTTCCTGCAATTTACGAAACACGTGTGGTTGAGATAAACAAAGATGGATTCCGATTCAGATATGAGTGACTTTGAAGGGTTCAGTGCAAGTGATATCGAAGAGTTTAATGGATCATTCTTAGAAAATGGATCAGATATTGATGTTAGTCCCGTTTCAAGACCAGATGTAAGTGACTTTGAATCGGATGATGAGGAGGACATAGTCCCATTTGCACAGTGGAGTGATGACCTCGCCGTGTTCAAGATCAATGATTTTGATTCTCATGTTGGTTCAACAATCGAGCTTGGACCACTAAGCAATGAGAAAGATTTTTTTTCTCAAGTTTTTTCCTGAATGTCTGGTGGAACAGCTTGTGAAAGAAACAAACAATTATGCCAAGAAAATGGGGGACCAAAAGCAAGACCTTAAATTGTATGAAACCAGCATCACAGAGGCAAGGGCATATCTTGGAATATACATCGTCGTGAGTATTATGCAGATACCCAAATATTCCATTGCCTGGATGCAAACAATGCCAAGTACATTTATGTGTGGATAATGACTGTTTTGAGAGGTACCACTCTCAACTTTGTAATTAGAGTGTGGATTTCATTCATGTTTTTATATGTACATATGTAAATATTAGATTTATTTTGTGGGATTCAAAACAGTTCACATGACTGGGATTTCTTGTATGATGGGATGTAGGAATATATAAAGTGGAAATATGTGAATAACAGACAATATACAAAGTAAGCTGTTTTTTATTTCACTGAAATCCAGCAAAAACTAATGAAATAATGAATATAAATGTAACCATGTTTTTATTGTCAGTTTCTGTAGTCAGCCATGATGATGCTCTAGTATTCAGCCTAGCAGGTATAACGGTACCAATTGTACAACCCCAGGTGGGTGGAGCTTAAGGTGTAGGGAACATTGCATTCAGAAATAAACCACAAAACTAGCTGTGATTGGTGCATTATGTAAGAGTGTACTTTCTGTTAGGCTGAAAAAGAAGTTGAGCCTCTTGGCAACATGTGAGATTATGTTAATTCATAACCATATCACATTTTGTATTTTTTATGATTTTTTTAAAATGTGGTACACATGACTGAAAATGTGTCTGGTGTAACTAGATAACTCTTAACTCTGTCTAGTTTCAGCAGAGTTATCTCTCTTAAATGCAGTGGAGTACCTGGTTCTGTCCTTGTCAAATTGACAATCTAACATTGTTCTCTGTGACAGTGGGTGACATGCATGCTGAGGTAGGATAGAAAGTATATTTATTTCACAAAACATTAGCATTGAGGTCTATGGAAAAACAATTGGTACTGTGATACCAGCAAACAGCCTCAGTAGTCTCAGTAACTGATATGATAGCACTCAGCAGTAGTGAAACTGCACAACAGCTGTAGTAGCTAAAGGGTTAAGTGGTTAGTGTTAGGACTGGTTGGCCTGGTGTCAGAATAATTTGACTGGGTGGGATATAATGCTACATGACTGCAGCATGATGCTCCAGTGCTAGACACCACTATAAACAGCAGCACTGCAGACATCATAACAATATGACTGAAAAAACGTTAAAGCTATGTTAAAAATTCAAGTCACACACACAAACACACTGTACCTCTATATATATATATATATTAGAAGTGCACAGTATTAACACTTTACCATGGTATTTTGTTTTCCAGTGGTACTACCATAGTACTGTTTTTTTAACTGTACCAGTATGTCTGTAGTTTCCATCAGTAAGGAATGTATGAAAATTTCAGAGGATTAATGTTATGACTTAAATGATATTAGCATTGTATTTTCATTATTCATTTTCATTATTCATGACAAAATAGTTCAACATATTAACTTTGATTTTACAAAACAGTTGTATCTGTCATAAGTTAATGGTTTATATTACAAATAGAGTTTTATTACATATCTATTTAATCTTACATGGCTGATCTGGTGCTTGACACAGATGTTCAGTCTGTTATTCTGTGTCTCACAACTTAAATTTCCATAATGCACACCCGGCCTGGAACTACTTTTACAACTGGATATATTTGCTGCCGAAAAATTGAGATTCATAACAATATTTTGGACAAAATCCTTGACAGTAAGATTTGATATCAAGCTGCTATTTCCAATTGACATCAGTCAAGGCATGGTTAGACATCCCTCCATGTTCAGAGAAAACTTTACCCCTGTTTAATTATACACCTTGTTTTGGTGCATAACTGATGACTGCTGTAACTGGAGGAGTTTTACCATGAACCAGATACCCAATAGTTAACAATAACAGATAATGGATAGTAAATTTGATCTTCAAATGAGTTTGCTAATTGCTACAAAATGCTGAATTCTGGATGTAATAACATTAACCAAAAGGTTTAAGAAATTTGGGGGCAAAAAACTTTTTAACCTTGCACCCATTTGATGTCATTCTCTGATGCTACCGAGGAGACACATTCTACAGTGTAAGTAATCCCCAAAAAATAAAAATCTTCCAAAAATCATTTCTGCCAAAGAGTTACAAAAATTTGGTTTTAAAATATATATATATATATATATATATATATATATATATACATTTATTTTTCTTTTCAGAGGAGCAAATTTAAGAAAAGGAACTTCCAGTTTGTCTTTAATATTACTGAAGAATCAAATTTGGCTAGTAAATTTAAACATGAAACTGACAAACATTTGCAACATAAAGTTAGACATATCACAGAGCACAGCAGCTGTTTTGAATAAGACTCATAGTTAGAAGAATTATATGTTGTTACAATGTTGTTGTTGAGACTTTTTCATTATTGGGGTACATGCTTGGATTTGTATATATGTTTACATTGTTACGACCATGTAGTTTAATTACTTGTGTGTTAAAATTTGAATTCTTTTTATTTCATCTTTTGTATCATTATATTTTATTATGATGATGATTATGTTCACGGGATCTGATATTTTTGAAAGAAACATCGTGTTTATTTAGAACGTAGTATGACTCGCATAAGCACGATTTTTGCATGCCATAATTTGTCGATTTGAGTAAACACTACGCGAAAACGATTGGTTATTGCCAAAGTCATTTCCTGACCCACGTGAAACTGCGATTGTTAGATGATGAAATAACCACGTGTTCTTCGTGTGTGTGCATGAAATGACATTTTGGTTCAGTTTTTAAACACTTAGGTCCGTGTGAAATAGTCAGAGTCGTTCTTATACCTTGAGAAGAAGGTATTATTTTTCTTGTGCTGGAAAGAGTTTATTTTTCTTTACATCTGTAGAGCTCGAGATGTGTCTTGTTATAGATGACAGCTATAGGAGTTCATCTACTTTTAAATAATAATTTATTTTTCCCTGGAGAACTACACAAGTGGTTTAGGACAAAGACATTCAGTGAAATTCATTCTAAATTGGAATAGTACAGTACAAATTGTGGTTCAACGTGAAATTCTGGACATTTGTGTAAAGACTTCATCTGACGTCATCGTCCTCCATCTTGGAGCGTCATCAAGATTCGAACCTGGATTCAGTTAAAATTATTTAGTGATAGGACTTGTATTTTTTCAGTACTAGGATAAATGTTTGGATTTTCTTCACAAACCTTAAGTCCTATTTTATATTTTCACCCTTTCACCGTGTTTTCTAGGGAAATAAATTATTTTTGTTAAAACTTACAAAGCTTGTTGTCTTCACTCTTTTCTTTTGTTACTTTTGAACGAGCTGATACGTAACAAAAAGAAAATTGGGGGCTCGTCTGGGATATTTGAATTTGGCTCAAATATTTCAGAAAATTGTTTTTTGAAATCTAAATTCCCCTAGTTTTTAAATCCCAAGTTCTATTTCATATTTTACTTGAAATCTTCAGTGAAAACAACAGGCTTTCATTTACAATGTCATCAAAAGTGGAGAGTTTTCTTTCTAATCCAACTCAGGTGCAGTTGGATAGTCTGAAAAAAGATGAGTTGCGTGAACTTGCCTGAAAGTATGAACTTTCTGAAGCAAAAGCTTCCTTGACAAAACAAGAAATTAAAAATATTTTGATCCAGTATTTGGTGGGGAAAAATATTTTTGATAAAAGTGTTCTGACATCAGTCAGTAAGTCTATGACAGACTGACATTAAGGTAATGGAACTAAAAATGAAATACAAGATGGAAATAGAGTTAAGGAAGCTCGAGTTTCAGAAAGAGGAAAGAGAGAAACAACTGCTTTATGAAAAAGAGGAGAAAGAGAAATAAATGCATTTACAGAAAGATAAAAAAGATAAACAAATGGAATTACAAAAAGAACAAATGAGATTACAATTTGAAAAAGAGGAGAGAGATAGACAAGAAAGAGAAAATGATAAACAAATGAAATTACAATTAGAAGAGAAGGAGAGAGAGGGACAGGTGGAGTTACAGAAAGAAAAAATGCAATTGGAGTTACAAAAAGAACAAATGTAATTAGAAGAGAGAGAGAGAGAGAGAGAGACAGATGCAAAAGGAGAAGGATGAAAAGGAATTTCAAATTAAAATGAAAGAAATTGAGCTGGCAAATGAAAGGCACGATTCCACTTCACATACAGATTCAGCGTTTGACATTGTAGGAAATATTAAGTTAGTGCCCCCTTTTAGTGAAAAGGAAGTAGAGAAATATTTTATTCATTTTGAAAAAGTTGCTGAAAATTTGAAATGGCCAAGGGAGTATTGGACTCAATTATTGCAAAGTGTACTTTATGGCAAGGCCCGAGATGTCTATATATCCCTGTTAGTACATCAAAGTCATATTTTCACCTTTTCACTGATTTCTAGGGAAATAAATTATTTTTGTTAAAACTTACAAAGCTTGTTGTCTTCACTCTTTTCTTTTGTTACTTTTGAATGAGCCGATACGTAACAACATTTAAATTCTTGCTACTGTTGAAATAGAATATACACCACTCCCTCGATAACTTGCGCCCTGATAACACATGAGCCCGCTTATAACATGGGGTCAGGTGTTGATCCCATTTTTTAAACCAGAAAATACAAAAAAATGTGTCCCTATTTGTTGAACTTCAAGAAAATCGCGATCAAAATTGGTAACGGAAACTTTGATATATCGCTCATTTTATTGTCAAAAACAGTAGATAGTGCCTGGAAATTTTAATCAACATTATGAAATATCAACTTTTAATAAGAAGTTATATAATTTGTTACATTTTCTTTCCAGATGACATTCTTAGAACACCGTAAGATGGTGAAAATGGAGGGAGCAAGAGAGAGAGAGAGAGTGAAAGGAAAGGTTAGTAAGAGAGGATGAGTGAGAGAGGAAGACAGAAAGGAAGAGATAATGTAAGAGAGAGACTGAGGGAGAGAGAAAGAAAGGGGAAGAGGGAGTATATATGAGAGTACTAGAGAGATAGATGGTGAAAATGGAGGGAGCAAGAGAGAGAGAGAGAGAGAGTGAAAGGAAAAGTTAGAGACTAAGAGAAAGAGAGAGGGGAAGAGAAAGAGGAATAGAGATAGGAGAAAGAGGGAGATAGAAAAAACAGGACAAGAGAGATAATAGAGGAAGAGAGAGAAGGAGGAAGACAAAGACGGAGGGAGAGAGAGAGAAAGGAAGACAGAGAGGACAAGAGAGAGGAAGATTGGAAGAGAGTGAGAGGACAAGAGAGAAGACAAAAGAGAGGAAGACAGGTAAGACAGAGGTAGAGATAGATGAAAAAGAGGAAGACATAAGAAGTGGGGAGGAGAGAGGAAGACAGTGGAAGAAAGAGATGAAGAAAGAGAAGAAAACATGAGGAATATAGAGAGAGGAAGTGAGGATGATGGAGGAAGAGAGAAAAAGAGGGACCTGAGAGAGAGAAAACAGAAAGACAGGAAGAGAGAGTGGAAGACATATGAAGATAGAGAAAGACAAAGAGGAAGACAGAGCAGATAAAAATAGAGAGGAAGAGAGAGAAAGATAGGGATAGAGGAAGACAGTAAGAGAGACAGAAGAGAGTGGAAGAGAGAGAGATGACAGAGTTTGAAGATAGTTGACACCTTTAAATCCGAATATATTCGCATACACCTTGTAAGGAAGAATCCATATAAGTTTAATTACAAAAAGTGTCAGTTAATTAACCAAGTACTATGCAGTTCTTCTAATTAAATCTAATCATCCCTGGAATAATGATGGATAATTGATCTTGTTATAGTATGGACATATCAGTATATTAATTAGCTTAGCAAGAAGCGTTAAATTTTTTGCTTTCTGGGCACTAGACCTAGTCTCTGTACATTTTATCTGAGCAACTTAGAATTTTGCATTAATATTATATTATGAATACTAATTTTTTAATGAACTAGTTAACAGAATGAACATTTGCAAGGACTATTGATACTTCATTTCTTCTAAGAACACTTTGTAAAGTACACCATTGCTTGCAGTAAACCTTTAGCTTTAAAACGAATGCTGCGCTTTTCACTCGTTCTCTTATTGAGATCGTTGATAGCTGCCAGATTTACTGGGTAGGTGCCATTATTAACATATGATATACTATATCAGTGTATGACTTGTCATCCGTGATTGTGAGTCAAGAAGTAATAATATTAAGGATATTCAGCTTTATTTACTACTAAATAATTTTACACATGCTAATAAAAACTGACAAATTGAAACAATCATATTTCTTCCAAGTGAGACCTTAAAATAGTTATATATATTTCATGATTTTATATTCTAATTATATATAAAATCCAAACAAAATAATAAACACATATAAACCCACTCAATGAAGAAGGGGCATTAATATATTTTTTGGTAATATGGTAGGTTGTAACATGAATATTTTAATATGGTTGGTTTTAAAAACAAATATATTCATTTGGGGGGGGGGGATTTTTTCTTACAAAATTCTTTAAATAAGTTAGTATCAGTTTTTATAAATTTAGTTTTGGTAATTAATTGTTCTAATGTATAAAACGTGTATTTGGAGGGGGAGGGGGAATCACCTAGCCAATTCTATCCCCAGTGGGGAAACTTTTCAGCTGGATGGGGAAAGAGTTGGCTAGCCATTGTTTTGGAGGGGAGTGGGAAAGAATCACCAGCCAATTCATTCCCTAGAGGGGAAACTTTCAGCTTGAGGGGTAAAGAATTGGCTAGCCACTTGTTTCCACGGAGAAAGAATTGGCTAGCTGATTCATTCCCCAGGGAAACTTTCAGAGGGGTATAAATTTTACTACTATACTGGGTATCCTTGCAGGCCACAGGAAATGACTCCATGGGCCACGTGTTTGAGACCCCTGATCTAGTTGGTCCTAAATGAAAAGCTTGGTCATCCAATATGGGTGCCATATTGGCCATCTTGAAAATCTTATCACTACTCCTCCTGAATGGAAAGTCATATTGACATAGTGATTTCAATATAAGACTTCTAGTAATGTCTAGTTCATCCTTTATCAGAATGGTGCCAACCTGATGTTCAATATGGCCACCACAGCAGCCATCTTGAAAATCTTGTTATAGCTACTTATCATAAAAGACTTTTTATCATGAATTGTTAGTCCTAAATGAAAAGGGTACCAATCTTATGTCCAGCATTGCCACCATTGCTGCCATTTTGAACATCAATTTTTTTGGTTATTTTTATAACCCATTCAGTTTATGCATCTAGTATAACAAAATCGCAAGCTTATTTTTAAGGTTGCAGCAAGCTTGCTGCAAGCTTGTTATGTAAGCTTGCGGCAAGCTTAGATTTTGAAACCGCAGTTAGCTTGCGCAAGCTTACCAATTGCAAGCTTCCCTATTACTAGCTTGCACAAGCTAGTAATAGGGAAGCTTGCAGTTGGTAAGCTTGCGCAAGCTTGTAAATGGTAAGGCTGCAATTGGCAAGCTTGCGCTAGCTTGCTGCAAGCTCAGAGTTGAAACCCTGCAATTAATTCGAACATTTTTGCTCACCAAGCCATAAGCTTCAAGTGAACTTGTGGTGTGGCCCTGCTTCCATTGTGCATCCATCCAACAAAGTTGCTTGTTACCACTTTGGAATCCATATTTCTGGCTGAGCTTGTTGCTACTCTGGAGGCTATATTTCTAATCTCATTTGATAAACTTGAAATATATGCTTAAATCATTAATATCTCATCTGAGTTCAGCGATTAGTGATAACCATGCATCAAATTGGCTGAGATTGTTACCCTTCTGGCTGTTGTATCTCTGATCTAATATAGATCAGAATTGGAATATATATTTTTATTATTAAGGTCTTGCTCAATGATGAGTGAAACCCATGATGCACACGGATTGGATGATCTTGCATTTGATTGGCTGAGCTGGTTGCCCCTCTGAAATTTGTGGCAAATGTGATCTATTTTGATTAAATTTGAAATGCATGTTTTTGTCATCAAGATCTTGGATTTGGATAATGATACAGAAACATACATATTAATGAAGTAAATCTTGAATGCCATTGGCTGAGCTGGTGACCACTCTGGAGCTCTAAAAACGACAATTGCATCACCTTCAAACCCTGAATTGAACAACAGAGAGCAGTTAAGGCTGCATCTGATTAAGATTCAACTGTCCTATAGATATTAAAGGCATACTTGGTGTATTGTTTTTTTATTTTATATAATGTCTATCCGGTTTTGGTTATACAGAAGTCCACAAACTATTTTCTGCCTGAAAGTGTATTAAATGCTATAAAAGAAATAGTTTTTATTTTATTCAGATTTGAATTTCCAGTCATTTGGCTAATATGAATAGATCACTTATTCTCTGCCATAAAGCACTTTTTGGGGGTTGCATGTAATAACACACAAACACTCTCTCTCTCTCTGTCTGGGAGGTTGGCATGTATATGATGATAAAAGTTTGAGTCTAATCAAAATGGTGTTAGAAATGAAACCTCTGGAGTGTTCACAGACAAGTGTTGATGCACAGATGGATGACAGATGAAGGGCTATACTATAAACTGGCATGGCCTTTGGCTAGCTGAGGTAACAGTATCTAAAAAAAATTGGGTGGATCAAATGACACAACACAGGGGGTTACCAATTAGAATAGCATCTGTTTGTTTTAGCATCTGCTGATTAGTTGTGCATTATTTGCTTTGCTTTTGTACCAGATTAGTAGTGATAAACAAGTAACAGATGAAGACAGTTCAATTTCCATAAGAAAGGAAATATGCTTGAAAACATTTGGAAATCAATAAAAACTCTCTGAGAAGTGTTTAAAATCTATTATCTATGGCCGTAAAAATCATGATTTATGAGTTTTTTGTCAGCATTTTAAATCATCAGTTAATGCCATTAGTATATAACATTATTTTACCTGGTTTCTTGAAGTTAATTGTTTGCATTCATCTTCATGATTTAGTGATACTCTTTCCTTTCAAACCCTGCTTTTTTGCAGCACAGTAATACAGTACCAGGTATTATTCAGTTGCAAGCAGATTTGTTGTGCATTTTTATATTGAAGAGGTGTTGTATGAGTATTTTTGCCAGCATTCTATATTATCATTTTTGGGGGCATTATTGACTGTAATTGTTGGACACATCCAATTTTATGTCTGTACAGTTGTGCCATTTTAAGGCCCAGCTTAACAAATTTTAGCAAGCAATGAACATTTGTTGGGCCTCATCTCTAATAGCTCATGTTGATTTGTAGACACATGAAGCATGCTAATATGTTTTTAGGAATATATAGCCAAAAATTGTTGGAAAAGCTTTTTAAAAGAAAAAGATAAATAGAGAAGAATCATCTTTCATTTGCCCAGGATGTTGATAATCAGATGGTTTAGCTCAAGTATTTTTCAAAAAAGAAGCTTTTGTGCATTAAAAATTACTTAACAGAGTTTACAGTTATCTCCCTTTGACCAAAATGAGAAGAATTTGTAGCACTCTTGAAAGCATGTTCTGTCCTCATGGTGCATTGTTTGACAGATGTATATGTGAATTTGTATGATATTTATGGCTATGTCCCGTTTATATTTCAGAATTGGCCTTAGTAACACACAAGAAGAGAGCAGCTACAGCCACAACACTTGTCACAACCAGATTAGCAGGTACTGTAGCATTTTACACTAAGTACTGTCACCTTATTTCTATACACACAGTAAAAACCGAGTTTTTGTTTGTTTTGTTTTTTTTGTTTTTTTCAGACACAGATACTTGGAATTTACATTTAGTACTTCAGATTTGCTTATACAGGTTTCTGCTTGACCATTCATCATCTTTATACAACTTTGCCTGGATATTTATTACCTTTGACTTCATGTTTCAAAGAACAAGGTCACAATGACATTTAGGCCATACTTCTGAGTTAATTAGATAAGAGGATATGAATTTTGATGTCTCTCATTTTCTTCAATAATAGTCCTCTACCTCAATCAGAATAGCACAAAGGCAGAATAAAGGGATCAAGATCAGTTTGATACCTTCTTTTCTTCCTGCATTAATAAATTAACACATAACAGTTCAGACAATTTGTACACACATCTGCACTGAAACTACCTCAGATTTAGTGATGATTTAATCAGATTCACTGAAATTTACACCGTTCAAACCTTTTTAAATATTGTATTAACATAGTTATAAGCCTCCATTTTTACAAAACTATTTCTGAATGTATCTTCATGTAAATTTTACTAATGAAATGAAAACAGAATGAATGCTAATGAAATGATGAATATATTTTTAAGAATGTAGCACAAAATGTAAAATGTCAATGCATTTCATAAATGGATTTGAAAATTGATTATTTTCAGGCTCCTAGTAAATTTCCAAAGTTAAAATCACTCTTGCTTTATAATGCTGGATAAGGTTCTTCATAGTGATGGACAGTTTTTCATCCCTTACAAGCCATGACATTGCGCTTATAAAGACAGATGTACAACAAAATAAAAAACATCCACCATTGGTGTACTGACATTCACCACTGGTGTTTTTTGTACCAATATGATTTTTATTTGTATGAAACAAAATAAGTAATACAGTGTGCTTAAAAATACACTACAGCTACATTCTCACATTTATTGCATATTCGTTGCTGTCTTTTGCATTTTATGCATTGGCTGTTTCATTAAAGCGCACTTTCAGTTTTACAGGATATGAAGGCTCTACCAGTAATGTTCCTTTTAACAGTCATGAAGACAGAAAACCTGACTTTATTGAATGCATTTTCTGAAACCATAAACAATCATTGATGAGATGATAAATGAAATGTAAACATGAATTAAAAATGGATTATAAATGGAATGCAAACAGAATGCTGATGAAATGCAGACAAAATGGACATCAGGTAAAATTGCACATTTCGTGGCCTTAAACATAGGGATTGACAGAATTTTTCATTAACAAAAGAACATGGCCAAGAGTGTGACATGGAACCTATCAGAGAAATATCAAACTTTTAAACTTAATTTCTTCTTTATCTTGGATCTTAATTAGTTGTAACAATACTCTCCTTGCTGTTTATGAGAAAATTATTGATTTGTTTTTCCATCTTTTCTTTGCTGCAGTATTAGATGTTTCTGCATTTGAGAGGTTGTTGGGACCTTGCATGGACATTATGAAGAGAAATATTGATGAATACGAAGAGCAGCTTGTCAGATTGTTTGGTTCCAAAGCAAATATCTCGGATTTGCGATAAAATATTTTCTTTGGATACTTGATGCATATCATTTTATTTAGAGCCACAGCAGATATTGCTCACTGGTCCTGGATGGACTTTAATGTTAGAAGTTGACTAGAACAAACCTTGCAAAAGTCAGGAATTCTTGCTGATATTTATTTTTCAATGAATATGTATGAAACGAGAGTACATGTTAAAACTTGCCAGAAATACAAAGCTTTTGTTCTTTAATATATGTTCAGTTTGTTTACACTTGTTAGCTATGTATACAATAAATAAAAGTACTTGTTTCAAACTGTTGAAGTCTAAATAGTTTTGATTGTATTAAACTAAACTGTTTCTAAATTTGTTTACTTTTAAACCTGTAATGTCCTTAATTATCTGGAAGTTACAACTTGTTTATAATTTAATACATTAGAAAACAAAATATATGTGACTTATTGAATATGATTAGAATGGTAAAACCCTCAATTTCTTTTTTTAAAAAAATTATTAATTTTACGTTTCTCTCTACTCTGTAGTAGTTTATAGCAGTCAAACATTTGCATGTACTTTAAACACAGAGCTTCCTTTATATACTATATGAACTCGCTTATAAGTAGATTCCAGCTGCAAACAACAAACCCTGATCTGCTATCTCAATAATACACCAGCAGATTGGGGTGTCTATGTTGTTTATTCTACTGATTACTCCAAATATACTGCACAGACCTAGATCTGCCATTGCATAAAGCACTGGTAGATCTAGGTCTGTGCAGTCTTGGATTTGACTTGTAAGGAAGTGTGTGTGTGTGTGTATATATATATATATATATATATATATATATATATTCATACATACATACATACATACATACATACATACATACATGGTGTGTGAATATGTTTAAATGTGTTGTTTTTAAAGTAATCATTATCAATCTTGCTTTACATGATCAAGGAATATTTTTAGAAAGGTAATATAAAGTATTATGATAGTATATCAGGAATGTGTGTTCCAAATAAGCATTCCAACCATTTTATATTTTTATTCTATCTGTGGAGAATATTGTTGTGTGAAATACTTGTCTTGCTTTCAATGGAGAAATTTCCACATTTGAACATGTCTGTTTTTGAAAGATTTGCATTGTCATTTTAGGCAATTTCATAATTTTCCAATCATTTTTTTTGGTGGCATTTCTGCAAGGTAAAATTTGTGTAACTTGTGATCAAGTTTTGAATGTCAAGAAATGTGCACCACCCAGAAAATGTAACTATTTTTATATGGACCTTACCGCTGTGCATGAAAGATCTTGACACTTTGAACTTCAGATTTACAGATGTAACTGCTTTATGCTCTGTATATCATATACAAGTGCTCAGACTTCTATCGTTTAATCTTGCTACCTCAGGTAAAAGGTGAAGACCTGGAAAAAGAAAAGAAAATAACCAAGATGTTATATTTTTTGCTGTCGTTTTTTTACACAGAAAGCTCAGTAATTTAAAGTCTCACAAAATCTGGCAAATCACGTTTTTGAATTAGTACCTGTCATAATAATGATAAAGCCTACTTAAAATTAAGCTATTTCATCGTAAATAAGGTTGTATGTGTATACAGAAACAAACTGACATGTGGTTATCAACAAAAGAGGGACTTTGAGATTATGTACATTTGCTTGTTTTTATCAAACTAAGATTAAGTGATGGGATAATCTTGGGCCACAAAGTCAGAGTTAAAGTCAGCATGGAAGACATTTCAGGCAAGAAAAGATGTTTTTTTTTATAAATTTGACAGAAGCCTGCTTTGGAAAAAGAGTTTGTAATGTTCACTGTCATTTATATTCTTCAAGGGCACTCCTGTACAATATTTCATTCTTTATTATCAAAACAGTTAAGTATAATCATTATATGGGAATCTAGTTAATATCTGCTTAATCTAACCATTTAATCATTTTGTGATATTTTGTCATTTAATATGCATGGAACATAATGTTTTAAGCAGTCATTTCACTCACGAGCTAACTTTTTGAGACAGAAAAGGATTCAGATATTCAAATAAAACAAAGAATGAAACTCACAGTGTCAGAACTCACCTCTTCGTATCAAAGCACTTTATGTAGAAAAATTGCATCTAATGATTATTAATTCAGTGGCATATCACTGACACATTGAAGTGTAACATTTTTGAGGTTGTATCAGTGATTCAGTTTTGAACATAATTAACTTATTGGGTTGCCCAATTTAACACAGTTATTTTAGTTTTGCAAGAAAAAAACCTCAACAGGGTTGGACAAATCACTAATATTTATGTGGGGTAGTCTGATGGGCTGCCAAATAGGAAACTCTGGTAGCCCAGAAGTAAATTTATTAGCACACAATTCCATTTATGTGCCATAAAAAAAACATGTAGATAAACAAAATTGTAAGTTGGTGAAAGGTTCAGGAAAGCAAATGGACAAACACTCAAAGTACATAAAATAGTTTATGTAATTATGGTTTCAGCTCTATTGTTCATAGACCAGGAGAGCTTATGGTATGGTCTTTCATCCGTCATCCATCAGTCTATTTTCAAAAGTTTGTTATCACTATTCCTGCTCAACCACTTGCAGGATTGTCATGAACTTTTACCCACACACATTCATCTTCTGGTCTAATTGATCATAAATGAAAATAATGCCACTCATACCTCTAGTATGGCTGTCGCAGCAGCCATGTTGAAAATCTCATTATTGCTACTCCTCCTGTCATCATGGTGTTTTCACTAAATGACATTCTGATGATGTCTAGCTGAATCTAAATGAAACTGGTAGCAATCTATCATTCAGTATTGTGGCCATAGCAGCCATCTTGAAATTCTTTTCACAACTCCACCTGAACAGAAAGACATATTGGCATGAGGTTTTCGCTAGAAGACTTCTTATGTCTAGATGGTCCTAGATGAATATGGTGCCAATCTGACATGCAGTATGGCTGCCACAGCGGTCATCTTGAAAATCTGGTCATTTCTCATCCTGAATGAAGTCATGTTGACATGGGGATTTCACTTAAAGACATCTTGTGAGGATTAGTTGGTCCTAAAGGAAAATGGTGCTGATGTGAGGTCCAATGTGGCTGTCAAAGTGGCCATGTTGAAAATCATGTTTTCACTACTGCTTCTGAATGGAAAGTCATATTGACATGGGGGTTTTCACCAGAAGCATTCTTAGGATGTCTAGTTAGTCTTAAATGAAAAAGGTTCTTATCTGTTGTCAGATGCACTTGTCACAGTGGCCAGCTTGAAAATTTTGTCATCACTACTTCTCCTGCATGAATGCTAATACATCATGGATTTTTCACCAAAAGACTTTTTGTAATGTTTTGTTGATTCAAAATAAAATGCTTCTGATCTAATGTCTAATATATGGCCATCTTGAAAATCTTGTTCTTGCTACTCCTCATAAATGGAATCTTGTAATTGCTGTAGAATATCAGATATGGTTTCAGCACTCATCAGTTAACTCATTAACCCCTGGCGCCACGTTTACGCGACAGGAGGTGGTAGACCCCTGGCGCCGCGTTTACGCGACAGGAGGTGGTAGCCTACTTCTGAGCTCTGTAGTGTCAAGGTCATGTATGACACACTAAAGTGGGTGGTATTATAGAAAGGTAGACAGATGTAGCTTTACAACGATGCCAAATAATATGGACGTTCTAGTTGCACTACAAAATACAGCGGGAAAAACGTAATTTTTTGGACCCAAGTTTTTTCCACCCAAAATTCACCCGAGGTCGGAATCCGATTTTGTGTCCAGATTTTAGACTTTTTGGCCTCAGATCTAAGACAGACTGGCCTGAACTGCACACAGACAGGCGAACCTTTGCAAAAAGTAGGATGAGATGGGCATTTGGAATAAAGAGTGGTCTCAACACGAAAATGATGGGTCTGTTAAGCAAAAAAAAAAAAAAAGAGAACTCCAACTTTT